>VZTD01002622.1:569449-624282 GCA_013397725.1 Rhagologus leucostigma
CTTCCTTAGTAGACACTTGTCTTTCAAACCAAGACAGCTGGGAAGAATTAAAAACACTAATAAGATAAACTGAAGACCATTTATAACAGAGGCAGTAAAATGTCTTAAGAGAAATGACAACGAACTGAATAAAATGTCCTGGGGTGTATCAGGCACAGCATCACCAGCAGGTCAAGGGAGGTAGCTGTCCTGTTCTGCTCTGCATTGGTGCAGCCTCACCTTGAGGACTGGGTGCCTGAGTTTCCGGGACCACAATATAAAAAGTCCATTAAGCTGTCAGAGAGCCAAATCCAAAGGACGGCCACAAGAATGGTGGGAAGGCCTTGCGGGGAAGCCATATGAGGAATAGCTGGGGTCTCTTTGTTCAGCCTGGAGGAGACTGAGGAGAGACCTCATTGCAGCTACAACTTCCTTGTGAGGGCGAGAGGATGGGCAGGCACTGATCTCTTCTCTGTGGTTATCAGTGACAGGACTCAAGGAAATGGCATGAAGTTCTGTCAGAGGCGGTTTAGGTTGGAAGTTTTTCATCTAGAGGGAGTTTGGGCACTCGAACAGGCTCCCCAGGGAAGTTTTTCATCTAGAGGGAGTTTGGGCACTCGAACAGGCTCCCCAGGGAAATGGTCACAGCACCAGCCTGACCAAGTTCAGGAAGACTGTGGACACTGCTCTCTGGCACACGGTGTGACTCTTGGGGTGTTCTGTGCAGTGCTGGGAGCTGAACTTGATAATCCTGGTGAGTTCCTTCCAACTCAGCCCATTCTATGAGTCTGTGATTTTATGGAAAGATAAGGTCTTTGTCCGGGATACTGAACTAATAGCAGTAATGTGTGTTAATACTGCACGTAAATCTCACTCTAGATAATTATGTTATAACAACATCAAAAGACCCTATCTAATTTCTTTGTGCAAGCAGTGCAAACACATATGGAGAGTTAAAATGTATTTTAAAAAATTCTGCAGCACATTTGCCCAGGAAATACAAGAACAAAAATAAAACTTTTAATTTCTCCTCCTTTCCTAGAAGGCATTCCTCCACCCTCCTGAGCTAGTTGTTTGTCAGTCTGAAAACCAGGGTTCACCTCAGGAGGCACCACACAAGCCTTCAGACAGGTCTGGCCATGCTACCTTCTCCCAGTGGTGCCGTCTCCCAGCTGCAGAGGAAAAGGGGATGTTGTGGAGAAGCTCCATGATCCAGCCCCTAGGAAAACCTTAGGAGATCTGCTTGTGGGTATCCAGTCACTCAGCCTCTTTCCTGCTATATCTTTGTCCATCTAAAATTCTTTTTTTTTTTTTTTTTAAGAAGATAAAACATCAGCAAAAATATTAGAAGGTGTAACAACATGAAGAGAATCAATTCTTATGAAGTGTGCAAATGAAAAAATGTCTTTCAATCTTCACAGTTTCATCAAATGGAATAATATTAACCCAAAATAACAAGTATGGTGAAACTCATCCCTTCTGTTTAGCCAGTAATATTAGAGTTCTGTAATGGCAATCACATATTTGTTTTTCATGATGGGAAAGGTATTTTCTTTTTGCCTATATTATATTATCATTAGAAACAGAATAATTCCTGCTCAGCTAAAGCAGCACCTTCACAAAATGAAGACATCAAATTTCAACCTGAACAATGAATACCGAAAAAGTTGAATGTACCTAGTAGGATGCCATCAGACAGAAAATGTTTGAGACGCCTTAAATACCAGTTTCTTAATCTTTATAAAAATAAGCACCTAGGACACAGAACTTACACTTCTAAGTTGTCACCTGTGAATGACACCAAGGCAATCATTTGACCTCTCATATATGTGACACAAATCTCCATCCTGACCCAAACTGTAAGAGCTGTGATAGAAGAATCTTGCTGTGTTCAGTTCAGCCAGCCTTTGAAATCACTACGAATTCTCAAGGCCATCTAATTTTCCCTAGTTCTTCTGTCCCATTCTCTCAGGACTCTGTGTAGCCTCAGGACAGAGAAGAGGGGAAGAAGTCCCTGCCCTTCATTCCTGTGGCCCTCAGCTGAAATCACCTCCCGGAGCTGGATGTAAAGGGGTAGCCTGAGGATAGGAAAGGCAGCAATGGAGCATCATTGCCCCTGTCCACCTCCAGCCTCCCTGACCCTGTCACTGGAACATACCAGTACTCAAAGGTAGAACAGCTCTGCAAATACACCATTCTGGCTTTTATAAGGGGTCTTCATCAATTGTGGGGAAATCTGTCAAAAGTGTGTCAGGCAGGTACAGGAGGTTAGTCAGCTGGAGAGGTTGTTGGCACTATGGTCTATAAAAAAATTCAAATAACTGGGTTCAGGTAGACTAGAAAATAATTGAGTAAAGAAGTTTTTTGTATAGGTTGCAGTAATAAAGGAGTATTGTGGCTGTTTTCTGTGTCTGCTAAAGCTAGAAGAAAAAATAATTAGCTTAATTTTCAGAAATGGAGGTATGAGGCAGATATGAGAGAAAACCTTCCTTTTTTAAGGCTAACATAGAAGAAAGTGCTAAAAGGCTTTAACAGGCTTTAAGAAAGATGGTAAAATCCCCAGCTCTGGATGATTGTGATTCAGCCAAGTATCTCTCAGAAGAGGTGTAATCTTACTTGATTACTGGAGCATATAAAAGATTCATTTTAGGTCCCTTTCACTACACATTTCTGTGATTTTTATGGTTTGACAAAGCAATGGTAATTAAAACAGTGGCTTTTTTCTATGATCTGCCAGATGGATCTAGTGATAAATCACATTCCCTTTGGCATCCTTTTCGAAGCACAGAATTTAAATGAGAGCTGACCTAGTTTACATATTCAGCATGAAAATGCTTTTGCCTATTTAAAAGGTGAACCTATTTCTAATAACTTGCTATTTAATTCTGCCAGCATAATTCCAATGGCTCAGTTTAAACAAGGAGAATAATTTTATTAGCATTTTTAATATCTCTGTCCTTAATTTCCAAAGCAGGAGCATTTTCACAGTACCTCTGGCATTCGTAAAATGAGGTCCTAGTTGATCCTAAAGATTATAAGTACTGTAAAACAGATTACTGTTTTACAGTGATTGCTGTAGTTTCTCTCCTCCCTCTCTCTTTCTTCTCTCCATCCCCAGTCACTCATCTCTGCCATGAGAGATTTATGCCTCCTCGACTGCTGGGTGTCACATAACCATTTATTTTGTTTGTTTAAACTTTATAATTACGGATTAAGGTTTACCTTCACATTTCACTGGATGGGGATTTATACACAAGGTGCGTATGCCTAGTGCTGTGAGTCACATGCGAAGTAACAACTGGTGTAGCGAGCTGTGTTGTGGCCTACTCTTCTGCATTTGAACTTAGGTACCTTTCAGAAAACCATTTTATTGCTTGTCACTTATTTTATGAGCATGTCATATTCCTCCAGCACAACACCACTTTGGATGTAAGATAAATTTATGCTGGGAAATGAGTCAATTTTTCTTTCAGGATTCTTGAAATGTAGAGATCATGCTAAAGGCATTGTGGACAGCTTGATACAATGTCTAGTCTGACATTATATCCACGAAATGTGCTATATTTTGATGTCCGTGATAAATCACAGTGTACTCCTCTTTTTTTCTCTCTCTTTTATGAGAATACTTGTTGAACAATGCAGCTTTGGGATTTGAAGGTGAACTGCAATGAACTGAGAGTCATCCTAAGTATATGAGCCAACTGAGGAAGAAAATAACAGTTTAGAATGGATTTTTATGGAAAAGGTATGAAAACTTCTTGACCACACACATTCACACTGGCTCTAAAAATGCTATAGTCTCAAATATTTACGTGCATATTGTCTTTAAGTATTTCCTGTTTTACACTAAGTCATGTAGATTCCTCTAACATGCTTTTCATAATTTCTCCTAACAGGTTTCAAAATCTTCTTTCCAGTAATTTTTACCATATGTTAGGGGAGAAGGACTAAATAAAACTTAACTAAGATGGCAATTACATCTATTCATGTTTTTCAGTCTCTTCAGTTTGGCTACGGAGTCACAGAACCACACAGTCACCCATGTGTCTGTAATCGTTAAAGAACTCAAAACATATGTATTGATATTTCTAGTGCAATTGACACATTCAAGGAACAGGAATTTCCAGAAATCTCTGGAAATACAGCCAGGAATTCAATCTGAGGCACTGTAAGAAAAACCCAGGGTGGAGGCTTGAACTAAGCATGGTGCCTCCAGGAGCACTGGAGGCCTCTTGCAGTCTGCTCCCACACAAGCTCCGTGAGGTCTGACACACAGATAGGCCAGCAGGAAACAGATACTGATTGCAGGAACTTGGTGGGCATCTACTAATTGAGGCAGAAATTTTAGAGTAGATGGTTCCCCGTTTCTGCTGCATGACCCCCAATCCTGCACAGGAAACTGGATTTGATCCTGTACTTCTTTTGGAAAGGTCGTATATTCTCCTTCTAGAAGCTCAGTGTGTTTTCAGCATTTATGTAAGTTATTTGGTGTGTTATTAAAGTTCTGTGTCCTTTTTTCTATAGGCCAGCTAATTCTTGAACAGAGTGAGCCTGAACCTCTTCATCAAACAAAATTGCAGGAGGCCAGAAGGAAG
The DNA here is from genome assembly GCA_013397725.1 of Rhagologus leucostigma. NCBI lineage: Eukaryota > Metazoa > Chordata > Aves > Passeriformes > Rhagologus > Rhagologus leucostigma. The sequence continues at coordinate 574,024 of VZTD01002622.1, forward strand.
TACTACTGACAGCTGTACCGCCACAGACCAAGTCAAATAAGTGTTTAAACACAAAAAAACCCACAATGCCCTAGAGATTTTTTTTAATCCAAGTGTGCTTTTTTTTTGTCTAACAGCAGAAAGCAGATTTGCACCCAAGGAGCAAGGGGGGGGCAATAATTAAAACAGAGAAATTGACAAGAAAAGCAGAGAGCTCGTTCACCTCCAGAATTTGCTGTCATAAATGAACACACTTAGGGCTTCCCTTTTGTTTGCTGAAGGTAATCTTTTTCTTTTTCTGTTATTATTTTTATCATCCTTTTTACTGCAAGAAATACAACCTACAGAGTCTATACAGAAAAGGGTTGCATGTGTCTGTTGTCCTACTGCACCACGAGAAAGCTCCCCTAAAAGTGCTGCATGTCATTGTACTGGGAATTACTTTTGAGTAATTTCTGAAGGAGAAAACTGTTAGAGTTGCAACACTTTGGCAGCCTTTCTTTACCTATTTGCATTGTTACTTTGAAGCTTTTGAGACCATCTTTTAACCAATTCAATATATTTTGAGATGTGCAATGTGGGATTTCTTCGTAGAAGCTGACTGATTTTAGATATAAAAACGAAGTGAGTAGCCTTGCTAACTTTAGTGAGTATGATGTGGTATTCCTAAGCCAACAAGGACAGTACTCCAAAGTGCCACCAGACTTTCAGCAGTTAATCAAATTCCTACACTAGCTCAGAATGGAGGAGAAAGAAATCATGAAACTTTTGAGATTTTAATGTAAGCAGAAAATGCAATATTTATTTTACATGAGCACACATGAAGATACAAAGAGAATTTAGGCTGGCAAACTGACCCATCCAAAGGAGTTTAAGTGTCCATCAATGGTCAGTTTTAACCGCCCACAAATCCAGTTTTACAAGAAGTCACGTTTAATGATTTTCTTGTGAGGTAAATATTCGTCAAAAGCTTGCGCAGTTAGGAAAACAAAATTATACACGAACAGAGAAAGTGTTTTCCTGGAAGGAATGACAAGAAGAGGATTTTATATAGACTGATTTTAATTATCACTTTTCTGAAGTTCAACAACTTTGAAAACAGCAAAAGACTTGCTGGGAGCCAGGGAATTGTGGCAGCTTTTCCTGCAGAACCACATAACAAACCCCTGCTGATAACCTTTTCACTAGAACATACACATCTTTTTTCTGTCAAAACAGAGCAGCTACAAATTACCTTCTGGACTCATTTCCTAGGCTGTAAAGAAAAAATTAACAGAAGGACCAGAGGAAAATTTATATGTGAGGGGTTCAGGGTTGAGCTTTATTAGCTATATTTCTAAAAGTCAGACCAAAGGTCCTACACAGGATATTCTTGATGAACTGCCCAACTTGACAGACTCAGCTCTTAGGTCCTCCAAAGAACTGAAAGATCTCAACTGTGAATTTATTTATTTCAAGTCAGACCCACAGTCTCAAGGTACCTAATGTCAAAATAAATAACTATTCCTTATATTCATTATCAGTCAGTTGATACTGAGGAAAGGGAACACAAAAATAAAAATAATATTACAAGAATGTAATGTGCAATGAACCCACTTACCCAGTAAGCAACTGCCCCCCCTGCAAGTGCAGTGCCTACCTTCCCACTTTCCAGTCTCCTTTGTATCTCACACATTACTTCGTTCCTTTTTTGCAGGGACTTTACTTTCAGTCACATCTCCTCTGAACCTTCCCTTTCTCATCTTAATGCTGGAGGAGTCGACTATGCTGGGTGGAGCACTGTCCATTTGGTGAATTTTTTGCTAGTTTTGGGGTAGAAGAAAAGCTTGAAGCACAGATAATTTGAGTGCGCATTTGAAAGCAAATGAACCATTTTTTTTGTTTCAAGGTTATTCATATACTTTATCCAATGCCTTTTGTAGCACAAAAGTATGAGGACCATGATGACAACACCACTGATAGTCCCAAGCACTAAATGCATGTCCCTGATACTTGTCTGTCTTTCTTTTCCTTTCACTGGCAAGTAGACTTTGAATTTCTACATGCAGAGAAGCAAAGCTTACTACCATGCATCTGAAATGAGGTATCCACACACTAGAAGGCCCAGGAGTTGAAATCTTCTCTGTATATCTTTTTGGAAACTTTGTGCTAATCACATTGATTTTGAGTTCTAATCACATTGATTAGTGAGCTCAGTGTATTAGAAGCTGGGAATTGTCTCTGAGGGAGTCCAAATTTCCATAAAACTCATATAAAGCATTAATTATATGTGCATCTCACTCTGGAAGGACATGACTTACACATTAAGCCCTGTACTATATAATTTCTGGCGTAAGTGTTAAAGCATTATCATTTAAGGCCCTCATAAATCTGTACTTCCTCGAAAAGAAGTAGATACATTTTCTTGACAAATACCCAAGACCAGTACCAATTCTTATATTCTGTAAAGTTTGTAAAGTCTAGACATAACAACATCCTTCCTCTGGGGTGTAAATGCAATATATCAGCTAGGATTCCGGGTAGGTATACAGGTGGAAGAAGTTGAAATCTAAAAGCAGAGTAATACAATCCTCACCTGAGTCAACCACAAAGTTTGTCTTGATCATCTGTTGTGTTAATTTGGTAATTAATTTAGCCTATTTATTAAATTTTAATTGTAAAGTAAGTTTTCTTCTTGCAATGTTTTATCTCTAATTTATCTTTTTCAGGAATCTATTCATTTTCTCACTCTTGTCATTAAAATTCAGGAAAAACCAAGTGAACCCAGTATATTCTGCTGTAGTCAAACCCCAAAATAAATCTTAAACTCCGAAGACAGGGGTAACCTCTAATTAAAAAAATCTTGCCCACCAGGTGCTGCTACCAAAGGAAATTCATGTTCCCAAGAGTTTCTTTCTAATTCTTAAAAATAAACTACTCTCATTACCACAGAGACAGTGTAAAATATTTTATATCAATACCTTATTTTAATTTTGAAGTGTCTGGTGTCTTTGTGAGCTATGCAGTTTCCCAGAGATTTTGGCTGTTTCCAGATGAAAATATTTTTAAAACATTTAAATGTGTTAAATTTGTGGAGAGTTACATTTTAAATCTGAGCATATGGTTCTATTGTGTTAAATCCTTCAATAATTCTTTGACTATTTCTTATCTTTCAGTTAATGTCACAAATGTTTTCACTTATTACCATATTCCATAAAAATATTCCCCCATGTGTCATTCTGATTGTACTTCATTTCCTGTTGTAACTCACAAAATCTATAAATAATTTTTCATTTATCTTCTTATTTCAACAAATGTCGGTAGTAATGCATGCAGAGAGTGGTTTTTTTTGATAATCACTCTATTTTTAATTTTCATTACATGCCCTCTTGGCAGTAAACCAAATAGCTTACACAATATTTGGAAAAGCATTACTGTGGTTCATATTGCATGTTTTTAACCTTAACACACCAAATGTAAGGAAAAAAAGAGCAACTTTTGTCAAAGCAATTTGGTCAAAAGATACAAGTTCATTTTTCCCTGTGCAGTGAACACCGTTTTCCTTATATCTGTGTTGGAATTCACAGTACCTAACCTTAGCCCAGCAGTTTTTAATTTTCTGTAAGTATTGCAGCGCTGGGTTCATCCTATTCTCTGATTCTTTGTGGATTTCTTCTGACTTTTTGCATGCCTTTTGCACAGAATAATGCACCAAAAAAGGCATAAACCTTGATCTCCAGAGAGATCAGAGAGACCTTACAGTGACTTCTGATGGGAACGGTCCTGTCTACCCCTACCTGCTCCTGGCTTCATGTTCCCACCACCTCTCTTGCTTCTCTGGTGCCTGGCAGATGAGCAGTGAGCTCATGAAGGAAATGATACCAGCAGAAAGCTACTCTTGCAGAGAATGACCATCCTGTGCCAGAGCTGGATGGCAAAGGGGATGTGGCTGTGGAACTGGAGAAGAGGGCCCAGAGCAGTTTATCTGGTGGCAGTTCACCATGAGGTCAATTTGGCCTTGAGGAAAAGCCTCACCTTCACTGAGCAGCCTGGTAACGCGGCATCCAAATAAAGAATAAAACACCTACTGGGTGCCTGTGAATATTTCTAATTAATTAACAGTTTTGCTGCCTACCTACAGGTCTCTAGGCAAAGCAGGCCAACAGCATGATTTTGAATATAAAGGCCTCTGTCGCCTGCAACATCAGCCCAGAGCTCTCATGTGCTGCATGACCAGGCACACGAAAACAGCTTAAGCAGGACTTGTGCAAGGCAGCAGCTCTGCAGCCTTACTGGGGAGGGCGAGGAGAGGCTGACAACAGACATGTGAGTCATTCATCACAAAAAGCTTTCATTCCTCCTTTCAGGCTAGGTGACAGCTCTAATTCCTCAAGCTCTATTTTCCTGTAATTCTGATGAGTTTTTATGGATATATATGGCTGTCACAAACATTGCTGCAAAGGTCTATATTTAATATTGAAAATTCAGAGTAGGAGCATCACAAAGCCTTTGTATGCCTCTCATTTTTGATAGGGATGGCATTTTGTGCATTTTCAGACACTCAGATGCATTAAAGCCAGACAATTAAAAGGCCAGTGTTCAAATTTAGTTTGATTGGATTAATTAACCAGAAGTTTAAAAGGAGCTTGCCTGAGATTTGTGTTTCACTCCCAACGACAAACTGTCTCCTCCAGCTGATGCCCTGAGACCCACTGAGTAGGCACCTGTTGGACCTCCTACTTGACACCCAGGAGCCCATCCAAGGAGATGCCTTGCCCTGAAGGAAGTGATGGGAAAGCTCAGGCATCAAGTAGCAGCCAAAGAGCTCTGCCTGCCCCCATCCCGCAGCCCTGGCTGGCCTGAAAGCCTCAGCCCAGACAGGGAGCTCCTGGCAGCTGTGAGGCACCAATGTGGGGAAGCCCAGCAGCAAGTCTGTCCTTCTGAGGGAGGCTGGGGAGGGCAGGCAGAGGCAGGACTGAATATTTTCTTGTGTGATATGTTGTGTTTTAATAGTTGCCTTTTTCAGTCAGAGAGGCAGCAGGTGGAACTGAGGGAGGCCAGCAGGGCTTGAGGGAGCCTGGATCAACACACATGGGGCAGCAGGCAACCATGCCCTGCCAGCACTGTGTCCCTGCAACAAAGCACATCCCTTACAGTAACAACTTTTCAGATTGTTGCTTCCTGCCAGTTTCTTATGCAAGTTACTCCTCATACCCACATGCTATTTTTTCAGTCACCTATAAGAAAGGCTCGAGGTTGAACTCTATGACCCTTGTGCATCCCTTCCAACTCAGGATATTCTATATTCTAAAGAGGCTGAAACAACAACTTACTGATGCCTAGTTCTATGCCTAGTACAATTTGCTATGCCATTATAAGCAGTGGTCCGGTACAGCCACGTACATGAATTCTAGAGAATTCCCTTTGTACTGAGTGCAGGTCACTCTGCACATCACCCAGCAGGTTTAAATGTGCAGTGTGAAGCTGTGGGGTGCCCCATTGCTTCACTGACAGAGGCCTGCATGGCACAGCACAGTGGTGCTGAGGGGATTGCTGGTGTGGTGCAGCCTCCAGGCAACTGATGCAGCGGAAGGAAGGAAGGAAGGAAGGAAGGAAGGAAGGAATTAGAAACTGCAGAAGACAGGAGGAACATGCCTCCAGCATTATTCCTGAAACAGGGATACACTAANAAGGAAGGAAGGAAGGAAGGAAGGAAGGAAGGAAGGAAGGAAGGAAGGAAGGAAGGAATCAGAAACTGCAGAAGACAGGAGGAACATGCCTCCAGCATTATTCCTGAAACAGGGATACACTAAAACGCAGCTTCAAACACTGATGCTGATCTTTGGAATTGCAGAAGTTGTAGTCACAGAGTCCATTGCAAATAGGAATTCGAGTTAAGGGGTCAAGCAGCAGCTCAGGCTGGAACAACTCAGACTGTGAAGCAATGCCATATTTGTGCTAAGATAAAATGCAGCATGTAAACCAGCAACAATCTCATCAGAGACTTCAGTTTTCTGTGACAGCACCTGCTGTCAGTCACAAAGAAATACAGCAGAAGTCCCAATGTCATCATGTATCTTACAACTTCCCTGGATATACCAAAAATGAATATGCATCTGGAGCATGCAACAAACTCACATTTATAACCTGCTGCTTTCATTTTTATCTAAAGGCAAAAACAGTTTGGTTTTTTTCTTCTTATTTCCATTAGTTGAGGTTTCAAAATCCTTTGATAGGACAATCAATGAAGTTAGCTACTTCAGTATTCAGGGAATCATGGGGTTCACTTGTTCCCTTGCCTGATGTCACAAAGGCTTCCTCTAGAATTTTGTACTGGCTTTCATGGAAATGGTGACTTGGTAATCTGTCCTTCTGTGGCTGGTGAGAAGTTCTTTGAGTGTATTCTTGACATCTCAGAAAAAAAATGTTCCCCACACAAAACTCCTGAAAACAATGAATGAAAATTAAACTTTTCTTCCTCAGAAAGCACCCATATATGCATCATTTTCAGTTTTATTCTACTTTCCCATTTTTTTAAAACAGTGCTATATTTTGTGTTTCAAACAATTTATACTATATAAATGCAGCTACAACTGAATGGAGCAAACGAACTGTTTTAGGGGGGTATTACTCAGGCTATAGTGAAGCATGAAAACAAGTCGCTCTTCCCTACACACGGAAAGAGTTATTAAAATGGTAAACCAAGACACTGAAGACAACATAATGTCACAGAATGCCTCAGGCCAGTCTTGTACTATCTGAACAAGAAAAGTACCTGACGACAGCATTCTGGAATGCCTTTTGCAAGGAGTGCTGACCTGACAGCACACTCATTAACTCAAAAAACTCCATTGTGTGAATGTTAAGAGATATGATTTTAAGTACAGGTAAAACATGTTTTCTTCTGAGAGGTTAGAGTTCTCTGGGGAAAAAATCATGAAGCACTGCCTGCAAATCTGCTAGCTTGTTGAAAGTGTTGGAGGGAGTTAAGTTGAATTAATGTGTAGCTGATACAAATTTGAGAAAAAAGTCACCAGTTGCAAAGCAACACTTTTGATACTTTCTCTTTAAAACCTTGAACCAGTTCTAGTCATATCTAAAGAACACAACAAATGATATTATGTGAGAAAACACAATGAGAAAAAAGAATAAAGGAGAAAAAAGGAGACCAAAATTACCTGTCTCTAGTAACCTTGAAACTCTGCACAAGAAAATATCCTGTCCACATCTACACTACTGTAGTCTCTACAGTCCCGCCTGTACCACAGACACTTTTCTTGTTTGGAGCTCCTTGACAGTAGACAATGAAAGGAACATCTGTTTTCTGGTTATAAAAGACTGAAACAGGAATAGAAACAATTTCTCCCTGTGACAGTTCAGTCATTTTCCTGATGCCAGTTTTAATTAGGCAATAAACAGAATTAGAAACATATAGCTGTTCTTCACAGCCTGATGAGAAACAGCAGAGACCCCAATCCAGCAAAAATCAGTAGATGGATGGCAAAATGTTAGGGCACTGGTTGAAAGTCATAAGTTTCCATTTTCATTTTTTAAACATCTCATATTGGAGGTTTATTTCCTCAAAAGGGATCTCATGTTTGCTTCATGAATTCAGTATGAAAGATTTGACACCCACAGCAGACATCCTACCTTCCTTTTGACCAAGGGTCTTCCTCAACATCTGCTCATATCCTCCTGAGCACTCTCCTGAGCACTCTCCTACATTTTTAGGGGGCACACCACAGCTCATTGTCTGCAAAGAGTTCACTGCCTGGTGCTCATCAACCAACTCCTGCCTGAGCAACACACTGCCTTTACACTAGTGTCCTCCTTACACCTTACTTTCGCTCATTCTCTCTTGCAGATGAGCTCACTTCTGCTACAGTCTCTGCACCTGGACCCCTGGCCAAAGCACTGTCTTTGTTGACACCCTAAGTGACAGACTGGATTCCTGTTCTTCAAGGCCTGAAATGAGCCTTTAATTCACTCAGTTTTTATGACTGCCTTCTCCAGTCCAGGACATTGCAGCTAAAGATCTTAGTGTAGCTAAAGATCTTCTGCATGTCTTTGTTATCCCCCTTTTTTGGGAAAAAGGGGTTTTATTAAGGGAGGGACATATGTAAGGCTGCCATAGCATGGAGCAGAAAAATACCAACTTTCCAGAATAATAACTAGGACAAAGGGGTAATGATTTTTCTTTAAGAAACTGTCATTTCAGAAATCACTCTGGGAGACAGTTGAGCAATCTGACTTCAGCAGGCCAACTCCGTGCAGTGTTTGATTACATGTTTAAGTAGTTGGATGTTCATATTTCGGTGGCATTGTATCTGAAAAGTCAAACTGACATCTTTGTAATCCCAATTGCAACATAATAACAGCAAACTCGAAATTTTCATCTCCCCTACAAAGTAACTTACTATTTTCATAAAAGAAATCTCTCCCGTAACACAAAATTACCTTGTCAGAAATCACTCATGGATCCAGTAAAATTAAAATCTCTTACACTCTTTCTCATACGAGAGCGGTAGTAATCCCAAAGCCAGACAGAACTGTTCAAATGCTTTAAACACTTGTCAACAACCTAATGGGTGACTGATTTCTCCTTTAGAAGAGGGAAGCAGCAGGCTGTGAGCATGCTCAATGCCACACCAACCTGAACTGGAGATTTCTTTGTGAGAGCAGCTACAAAAGTGACCAGAGCCTAAGCACTGCTCGATGGTCATAAACATACTATTGCCCTTCTCTTAATCTGACTGACTTCAGACTGTTAGCAATGTTATTTCTGCTTCATTTTGTTCCTCTGTTAGAAATCCAATGTAAGATTACTTCTTTCTTAATTCTTTGTAAATATGACTGCCTTTTGGGACACAGTAAGCAACTTTTCTTGCATTAAGGAATTATCAAGGTATTTCATCTAAAGTAAGGAATCGGTATGGAATTTTCATTTTCATGGTTTCAAAACACATAATTTTATGGGAAAAAAGTGTTCCCAGCACATGAAAAATTTGATTTCCTAAAAAGACAGAATTGTCCAACAAGGTTACTGCAAATTTTCGTATTAAATTCATCCAATGTACATATACAGAAAAAACTGATGCTTTTAGTAAAAGTACTTATAATAAGTACTTATATAACTTACAAAGACATGAATAAATGGTTCTCACTGTAATCAGCTTAGGAATGGTAATTTCTCATCTTGTGAGAAGTTCCCCTTTTTTTCTAACAATGCACAAAGGACAGGTTATAATATAATCAAAATAAGATACTGAAACAGAAAACATATTGCTATCAGGAAATTTTCAAAATTGCCAGCCTGTTAGAGAGAGAAAATAAGTAATAGAGAATATATTCATTTGTTCTGTAAACACCCTGTTACAAAGAAATTAAATATGCAGTGGTTTAATACACTGAATTGCACTTAAAAATAGCTATTTTAAACTCACTGCGTTTTGTTATTGAACCTCTACTCAGGTAAAGTTTTCATTTTTGACACAAACTTTATTTTATTAGGTTTTTCAACATTTGGATTAAGACAACATGGTTAATAAAAAACATATGATGACTCACTTTTCCATTACACAAATTAATATATTGCTTTCATTACTACAGTTTTGATTAGAAGAAACAAAAGTTGAAAATAATTTATTATATATATATTTAATATATATTTATTACTATAAGTAGATATTTAATTAATTAATTATTAAATTATAAATTTTAATGATTTAAAATAATTTATTAAAGCATATCTTACTTTGTTTCCTACTTATATACCATTAAATGTATCTTTATTTATTTTGAACTCTTAGAAAAAAATACGAATATTCACTTTACCGTTCTTCCAAATTGCTTTTTCCATATGCTCCGTATCAATAATTGACAATAAGGCTTGAAGGAATTTTGTCATGAATTATCTTGGTCTAACAGTAAAATCTCTGTTCCCTTTAGCCGAACTAGACCAGTTCAGACTGCTCCAGAGACATCTGGAATTCAAGATGACATTTGTGCACTCCAAGGCAGCGCAGAACGAGTTCAAAAAGCTCAAAAGCCCTGAATAGCCACAGGTACGAAAGAAAACCGTGGTGAAGGAGATATGTATCAGAGAGATTTTTCCTGCATGGATTAATCCCCACAGCCCTCACATAACTGCGTTCCAAGTGGTGCAGAAATATGAAGAGAAAGAGAATGCTTGATCAGCTCCCGTCTTGCTTCCTACTTCTTAATGTGTCTGCAAATGAACATGTTCGGTGTAGCAGCTTAGGAATGTCATAGGGTGCAGTTATGTCTGGGAAACCCACATCTGCAGCGTGTTTCTGTGGAAAACATTTGTAGTGTAAAATGGGTATTGATTACACGCTGTTTGGGCTTCACTAGGTGTGTACTCTACAATTCCTAGAACAAACATGTGAATCCACCCCAAAAGAGTGGAAGACATCACTTGGTTATAAATCCTGTTGGTATCTGAAGGGCTGGTTAACCTTCAAAAAGTGCCCTTCGTGTGAATGAGCAGGGCCTGAATAAAAATATGGTGCTTTACTGCCCTCTAACGGCTGGCCAGAACCGGCGCCCTTTTTTTGCATTTGTTCCCCAAAAAGCTCTCCCCAGCAGGCCACTGAGACACAAAGACTTCTAGCCAGAATGAACCTCATATACTTCTCCTCACATGCCAAGACCTGTGAAAAGTAACTATACAGCACCCTGAGCATGTTGGAGAAACAAAACTGGCACTCTTCTGAGTGGAAAGAAGGTTCTTCAAACCAGAGCTGCAACTTTGTAGTTGATGGTAGTTGGACAATCTGTGTCGAAAATGTCAGTGACTGAAATTTCAACATCTGAACAAGCCTTATCTGACTTGATAAGCCTTGAAGGATCTTCTGATGTAGCTGAGAGAAAAGGTATCTTTAACAGAAGTTTCAGACTTTTTGTGTCACTGCCTAGAAATTCTCTTAGTAACAAATTTATGGATAAAACATTTAAATCCAGACTTTTAAGCCTTTTCTTTTTATGATGAACTACTGTTCACAGGAGCCATAGGACCTCTTTCAGAGAGTAGCTGATTCTTAGTGTCAGGAAGGGATTTAGAGTCCAGTCCTCAATAAGAGTACCAATGACAATAAAAATCCCCCAGCTATTAAAAATGACACAATCAATCCTATTTAAGTGTCATACAACTACTGAGCATGAATTAAAGTGTGAATCATCTTTTAACCAGGGAAAAGAATAAGCTGGTGAAGCACCCATTCATTTCAAAAACGTCTCGTTCAGAGACGTTGTTTTCCTGTGGAACACTGTAGATGAAGAGTCTGTCATCATAGTAAATGCAGGAACCCTAAAGGAAGTACATTTTATATTTATGTGAAAACCTTATGACAGTACCATTTTTCATAGATTTTATAAATTTCAGAAATAGGTTGTATCTAAATTGCACCGTTGCTTTAATCCTGCTCCATCATTCAGGCATGGATGTTTCATATTGACAATCCACAGAATTTTCAAAATTTTATGACAACAAATCTTGCAGTTCATCAAATATCTCTTCATCCTGTAGTTTGAATCTATCCAGCTGGTGTTTTTTTCCAATGGAAAATCTGATATAAGACTAAGTCTTTCTTTTCACAGCTAGAAAAGACACAGTGGGGGAAAAGAATGGTTATGAAAATTTAGATCTGTCCACAAGTACATAATTTTGTGTATGTTTTAGTGTGTGTCTTTACTAAAACAGGATCCAGAAATGTAAAGACTTCTTTTTCTGTTTTCCAATTTTTTTTACTAATTCTAAGTGCTTGCGATTCGTTTGACTTGGTTGTTTTCTTTCTTTTCATCTCCCCCTTCTTACGCAATAAGTGAACAACAGCTGTGCTCCCACTGAGCTCTCAGTCAATAATATTTCAGTGATTTTGAAGCTAAGTAAAGCAAACTGTCTCACAGTGACCTGGGAGCAGTAATAATAGGATCAAAAGATATATTCTGTTATCATCTGAAATGTGCCACAATTACGTGTTACAATGGCTTCAAGCAGTATTGATTTAACTAGAGGCTTTCAATAAACCAATTTTAACCAGTGCTGAAATCTCTGGATCTCTCTTATTGCAATGGAGAGCTTTTGCACAACTTGGACATTTGCAGAGAATCTTTTGGTTTTTCTGCTTTAAACAAAGCTGTTCTTACCACCGCAGTCACTAAAGCAGCCAACATTCCTATTTTGCACTACCACATTTGCAATCAATTTATAGACTTTTTTCATTAAAGCACTGAATAACGATGACATGTTTGAGAGCTGTGCACATGTTGCATGAATTTAATGCATGCAATGGTTTGGTTGATTTTTGCCCTTCAGAAATTTATTGTGAGAAATAGGGCAAATGTAGTAGTAAGTAGAGAGGGTGAAACTTCATCATAGGCAGAAATCTGAAGACTGAATTTTATCACATGGTGAAGGAAGGACTGCCTTTAGGGCATTATTGCTTTGAAAGGGAAGTTTTTGCTTTATCTGTATCTATTCATCAACCAAAGTGCTGTTCATGGAGTAGCAAATCACGAGTCTTGTGGACCTGCTCCACATAATACTGCAGGCATTGATGAGAATGGATGTGGATACCCAGCAGATGACACTGTTGTTTGTGTGTCAGCATTACTGGAAAGTGTATCAGAAACAGGTGCAGCCTTCAGAGCAGTAAACCCACTATGCTTGATAAAAAAGCAAATTAAGACAAGTTAAAATGAATTTAGAGACTCAGAGTCAAAAACTAGAAGAGCAAGCCCTTTCTGTTTGAATAATAGCTGGTTTCTTGTCTGCCAGGGCAATTAACTGAATACTGAGAGGGACGACAGACTCAGGGTTCATTTTCAGCTCTGCTACACCACATGCATTCTGTTGCAGCTTTGCTTCTCTCAAGAGGTCATGGATACACTCAGTTCTTTAAAAGGGACGGTCAGGCAATACTGGACATATATGTGTACTTCAAAAAAAGGCTTTTTCTGTCCTTGAACGAATACAGAGAGAAAGCTTTTTCCAGTCCAATCTTTGTGCAAGATTCAATACATGAAAAAACACGTTAGAACTAAAAATAGTGGCACTACCATAAGAACTTCAATGAGAACAGCAAACTATCAGAGTCTAATTGTTAAAACACTGATATACAAAGATCTACAGTTTAACCAGTCTAAACTACCTATTTCTGTCCACACAGTGGATCCCTACAAAAGCCTTCAGAAAAGCTAGTCTAAATCTTGTCATCCATCTTTAAGTTTTGTAGTAAGAGACTGTTAGAAAAATCTCACTTACAAGGCAAAGAATATCTTGAAGTATCCAAAGCTAATTGAATGTGGAACTCAAGCCTGGGCTAGGAATCAACTATGTATCTCAAATAAATTCTTTGCACCAAGCAGTATTACGAGGACATAGTTAGATAAGACTAAAACATACATACTTTTGAAAGATCAGCATTTAGCTGAATTTTTGTTCTTTCCATCCTTATTGATTCTGTCCGTTGATCTCACAGGAACTGGATGACTTCACTTTGTTTCTGTCATTCCTCTTCATAGTTTTTTCCCGTATGTTTCATTCTAAGCTTGTCTATATCCCAGAGGAAACTCATATGTCTACAGTCAGAATGTCTGTCTTTGCAAGCTGAGTTCACAGACATTTCTACCTCTTCAACTAAGATTATAATCAAATCTACTTTTTCAGATTTGAACTTCTCTTTTGAAAGACATGGCTAATGAGTAAAAATAGAACCAGCTCTGTATGATACAAAGAACTTTCCTGTTTTATTTGGTTTGCTTTTTTTTCAGTTTTAGCATTCTTTCATTAGTTTTTCTTGCTTCCTGTAATCTTTTTGAAGGGGAAGAAGTGTTTTTGCAAGTGGACGTATGCTCCATATATGTAATGAAACAACAGAGCAGATTTCCTGCAAATGTTCTACAGAAAGCAAATTTTCTACAGTAATTTGTTCTACAGTAATTTGTGATGTACACCAACAGAGGAAATAAAAGCTATTTTCTTGCTTTGAACATCTTGTTTAAATTAGCAATTTACAAGACTATAAATGTAATTTCACTATTGCAAAAAAGAAAAACCATTAAACTGAGTCCAGCTCTGCAGATTTGTACTATGATTTGGCTTGCCAATTGTTTAAAGATTTTACTGTAATTGCAGGCAGTAAGTGTTCTAGGTGTTCGTACGTCTTGATGTGTAAGTGAACACTTCCTTGTTGCCCAGCTGCCTTCAGCATGGCTTTCCACATGCTTCAGCTAGAATTTCTCTCTTCACATGAGACTTCCATTTCCCTCAGCCATGAGCACCCATGTACCACTTCCCTGTCTATCCCCAGCCATGCCACAGGATTCTGCTACCTCATGCTTACACCTCCAAGGAGTCAGTCTACCAGAAAAGTGCATGGATATTCTGGCCAGCACTGTGGTCTGCAGAGGATGGGAAAGAGAGGAAAAAAAACAAACAGAAATTTTAAGCTCTCTCCTCTTAAATTTCAGTGGTGGTAAGCCATTTGTAGCTGATTTGTAGCATTTGTAAGCCACATTGTAACTGTAATGCAAAAGGCTGAGTTATAATGACATTTTAAAGCAAAAATGAAGTATTCAAATGTGGTGCTTGCAGTTTTATCAGGCCTTTTTAATTTGAAACTTAATCAGCTATAGAGGAAATGTCTTCCCATGTTTTCTCAGAATCCTGGCTGATGGAAAACATTTCTGTTGGAAGTGTCTGCCAAAAGGGCTATTTTCCATGCAGAAATCATACGACATGCCTCCCATGGGCATTTCATTGTGATAGCATAAATGATTGTGGGAATGGGGCAGATGAAGAGAATTGTGAATTGTGGTGAGCATTCCAACATCTGTTAAATACAAGAAACAAAATGTGGTTGTGAGGTGTGCTCCTCCACCTAATACATACTCTTACCGCTAATAGTCAGCAGATGATGCATGAGCCAGACAAGTCTGAGGGTTTCGACATAATTGAATATTTTCTTTGCTTTAATGAATGAGGAAATTACACTATGCAAAGAAAACTGACAGGGTCTCTAAAAGCATGCCCCAGAAAAACTCCAGCTGTGGGATCCCTGTAGAATATATATAACATATAATATAGAATAGAATATATATATATTTTATATATATATATATAATAGAATATATAATCTCTGTTATATTATCCTCTGCTGTGGACAGTTGGCAGTCACTGCATATCAGTGTGCTGAATCCTTTAGAGTGGATGCATGAACTCCCACACACAAGTGGGGGTACTTATGCTCAGTAGAGAGTAGGGCTTCCTACCAGTAGAGATGAAGAGTTCTTATCCTATGATGATTTCAGTAGTTTTAAGTGTGTTAGATGTATATGCATGTAGGTACATGTGCATTTGCACGTATGTGCTTGGTGTCTTACTGATCTCCATGCCGACTCTCAATCCAAACAGCAATGAGGAAGTCGGATCAGTGGGACCCATGCTGGCTAATAAATGATCCCTATTTCAGAGTATGATGCCCTCTACATCACGTTTGATATCCGTGACTCTGAAGCATGTTGGGTCAGAAGATAATGTGTCAACCTCATTGCCATCTCCTGCTTTGTACCTTCTCTCCCTGTCTGTCTCCTAGTGAAGTTCTTACATCTCTTTCACTTCCTTTTCTTGTCCTGGGTATTTCAAATCATTCTTCTGTACCTCTTTCCTGTTTCTTTAACATCACCCTTCAGTTCCATCTTTGGACTGGCTCATTTGTGTTTATGACTTTCCACATTGCATCTTTCCTGTTTGTAATTCACCCACAGATTAAGTGCCACACTGCACTCTGGTGTCCTAGCAGTGATTCCTCAAAGACTGACAGTGTCCGTATGTCGGAAAGATTCCTACTTTCTACCAATCCACTAAAAAAATTTGTCTTATTTTCTATCAAATCTCATATGACTTGTACAGTTGGCTATACATTTATCTGGTCCAGTCATGATCTGTTCTCATTGTCTTCTATGGTTTTGTCTGAAATTTGACATCACCAAATATACTCATTTACTGAAATTGATGCAAACTTTCTGGTTTTTACTGTCACTTTTTGACTTTCAGTCTTGTCCTAGAACATTTCCATTGTCATGCAGAGATTTTCACTATAAATAATTTGTAACTCTCCCTGATATACCATGTACCACAGTATGAGATTCTTGACTACATAAATCATTCTATTTTAGAGTTCAGTTCTTTTTATAAACTCCTCTTCTAATAGTATTTTGCATCAACATTAGATTTCTCTATTTCTCTATCTCACTGCCCTGCTTATAGTCTAGGAGGCTTCTGATAGTCAATTTATGTGAGATTTCTTAATTTGGTTTTGTAATTGCTACTCAGCATCAGCAGAAAAGGCAATAAAAATTTCCATTCCATATAAGAAAACATAGACAATCAGCATCCATATTCTGGTTTTCATTAAAATCCCATAGACGATATACCACTGAAAAGCATTACTACTTCTTATAGGAAATAAAGTGGATGGGCGTGTATCATTGATATGGTTCATGGAAAGCCTAATTATCTCCATTTATCAGAATTTCAACTTAATGTCCTTATTAACACTCTTAAACTATTTTACACTTCTAAGGCTCTTCACTGTGTATATATATTTACTATAATTACAGAGATATCTGGAGTTTTAGATGCACTCAGGGAACTTCTTTACTTTCCCACAGCTTTTTGCATGCATATCAGAGTGTAGCAGGGTAGTCCAGTGGAGAACTCAGTCATTAGTACCAGCTTGCAGCTTTATAAAGTTGCAGGAAAATGGTAATTACTTTTCTGGAAACATTTGGAATGTGGGTAAAGAGCAAAAGAAAAAAGAAAGAATTCTCTACGAAATGTTAAAAAAAAAATCTTGAAATGTTTAATGTTGATCCCTTCCAAAATATTTCCTCCTGCCTATTTATTAAGATTCATAAACCCAAAACCCTCAGCTCAGTTGAAGTATTATAGCACTGGGACAGTTCTTCAGATGGGCTGCCAAGCTGGGGCCCTGAAAAACCCTTCCCTTAAATCTGAGAAAGCAAGGAAAGTGTCTTGGCAAGCAAGAGGCAAGTTTAGATGCTGTGTTCCCTCTGGTCTGCACTAAAATCAAAGCATCCAATTTCTCAGAGAAGTTCAGTGACTTAAACACATCTGCGTTCTCCAGTGGAAGTTGTTCCATCGGCAGTTTCTCAGATGTTCCCACTATGAGCTCAGTTGGTCAGAGCACGGGGCTAATAATGCCAAGGCTGCAGGTTCAGCACCGGTGTGGGCTATTTGCTTAAGAGTTGGACTTGATGACAAATTGGACCTTATCCCTCTCTGCAAGTCTCTTCCAACTCAGAATATTCTGTGATTCTGTGATTTGTACACATACATAAATTTATATGTATGTCAAATACATGTTTTGTTTCAGTTACCCTTATTGTAGCTTATGAACAGTAGGATATTAAACTTGATTTAAGTGTCACTTACATTTGCTTTCCATGGCTTTAAATCACTGCAGTCCTAGGAAGCATAGCATCAATGTCTTATAGCCTTCCTGATGAAAGAACCTTACCAAGGTAATTTGGGAGTGTTGCATCAAGATGTCCAATCCCTTTCTCAAAAGAGATCCCAAAATGACTCTCCATGTGATCAGACAAATTTGGTGAGTCATATGTAAGACATTCCCTCAATAATTCCTTTTCCCAGGCCTCCACCAATACCCAGAAGATTGCAGCTGCATGGAAACAGAACTGTTTGTTCAGTTCCACTTGTTTCAAGTATCGCAACCCTCCTGCGAGTAGAGTTCCCTTTGGTCTCCATCCTAAAGCTGTTTTACCAGCAAAGAGATGCCTAAACACAGTCTGCATTATGTGACTGCAGAAAATGTTGAGCTACTATAGATATTTATTAGGTGATTTACTAGTATGTAGAGAATGCTGAGAGCATTTTGCTGCAAGGCCCACTTCAGTGTGGAATTCATCTGACAAAATATATGTGTCAGCAGGGTAAACCAGTCAACTAACACAGGTTGTAAGGACTGCACACAGAACATGTTTATGTCTCTCCTCTAAAGAGAGCTTGGGGTGTGAACCGAGATATACCTTTTGAAGTGTAGATGTTTGCAATTAGGTGAGCTGGATGCTCCTGGGGTTTGTCATTCCTACTGCTTAAAGCCTGACAGCCCCAGGCCACTCACTGAAGATCACCGGTTGTACAGCCAGCAGTGGGGTAATGAGCACCCACCAAATACTGCTGAAGTTACCAAATCAGGAATTTCAGGATTACTGATTCTTAATGATGACAGGTCCCTATTTAATTTTGTCAGTTCGGTCCTAAAAGTTGTCCAAATTTATGTGTGGCTAAATACTTGTTAATATGACGAATTCTTGAAGACCTGTCTGGCTCACGAAAAGAAAATAGTTGAAAGAGGCCAGTCTCAAAACTCATCAATGAAATTCTCTGGCCTTCCACTAGCTTGTTCAAGTAGTCAAGTACATTTACTTCCCAAAGAGACTAAACAGATGCCTGTCATTTCCCAGCGTCTCCCAGTGCCAGGAGGCCACTCAAACTTCATCTCAGAATTTGAATAATGAGGACAGATGACAAAGAAGCTGAAGTTACCCAGGCTTCACAGGCAAGGTAACTCACCCAATGTACTGAACTTGGCATAATGTAAACCAAATGTGCCCAAACTCCTTTCCTGTCTCTGACCCTGTGTCAGCTCACTGAGCTGTAAGGTCTGATTTTTGACTGTTGCAACACTGACCAGTTGAGACCTAATTCAAACGTGAGGTACCAACTACTTTTAGGTCACTCACACACAGCCAGATCCATTTTTTCCCAGATGAAGTTTTCAGCAAGTGTGCAAAGGTAAAGAAAATGTGAGTATCTTGGAAGTTTCTTGAATTATTATGTGAGTTTCTTAAATTATTACATGAGTCCTGGAATACATACAATGAACAAAATCAATATGCAGTCAATTCTGTGATCACTCTTCTAACAATATAGTGTAGCATTTGCCTTTTAAATTCATGTTTTGATCATGTTGGTCAGATGTGCCAGACCTGCACAGGTGCAGGCAGTTTTGTGTGCAATACACAGAGATCTAGTCTTGCTCCCTGCCACAGAAAAATAACTAAACACAAAATAAGTCTATCTAATAAGAAACACCTCATTTTGTCATGAAACTAAGCTCTGCAACTGTCATGAAACTTTGCTTTGATAAGTACTCAGGTCCCACCAATGGCACTTGAAAATATGACTATTTGGAGTGTAAAGAAACTCTTCTTTCTATTGTTTGAACACTGTTCCCTTCCCAGGATTGTCATGTGGAAGATGATGCAACCTTTGAGGAAAATGAGAGCCAGGACTGCCAAGTTCTGTCAGTGACAGAGAATGAGACCTCAAACACCATGTGTTAAAATACCTCCTCCAGACGTGTGACCCAAATGAACTGGATTTTGCAGTAAGAAAAGGAATTGCTCAAGCAACCCCCCAACTAAACCTGCTGTCATTTCCCCATGTGTTCCCAGATCCCCCAGATCGGACATGAGAATGACAGGGGTTTTTCTCACAATATGGCTACATTTCTAATGCTCATTTCAAGGGCACTATTTTGATGTCACTGATGTTTTCTTGTAGTGTTTTTCATCATCCTGTGTAGTCGATCATGTCACACCACTAATCTATTTTTTTTCAATCTGTGTGGTGTCTTCCAGTTTTTTGATGTTGTAAGATTTTGTCAACAGGTATCTCAGACATAAATGTCTCACTAGTTTGAAACCTGGGTTACTCAGAGATCTACTCACAATGAAATGGCTGTGAGTGCCCATTTTCTCCCTGCCTGTGAAAGCACCATCCATCACCTGTGATGTGTTTCTTTCTGCACCACCAGCAGTGCACATGCTTATGCCATTGATCTAAAAAGAAAGGAACAGGCAGTGAAGTTATGTCTGCAAATGACATTTCCCCTGTACTTGGCGCTGGTGAGGCTGCACCTTGAATCCTGTGTTCAGTTTTGGGCCCTTCACTACACTATTTACCAGCTAATTTTTTTTTTTTTTTTTTGGCACAGCGAAGCAGGTATTGCTCTTGCATATTTTCATATTGATATTGTTCAATATCCAAGTAGCTTTTCATAGAACCATGGAAGCATTAAGGTTGGATAAGACCTTTAAGATCATTAAGTCAAACCATTAACCCAGCACCACCACCATGTTCTCCATTAAACCATCTTTTTGGGTTTTTGATCTTCTCTTTCTTTAAGACCTTCAAACATCTTCATGAAAGAATCATGCTTGTCAATCCCCCATGTTAACCATGCCATCAGGATCGAAACTGGGTTCTGGGTTTCTCATAGGTGTCTTCCATGCTAGGAGTATCCTTACTATGTTTCAAAAGCACATTGCTGAAGTTGCAAAATTGGTTGGAATTATATCTCTTTGCTCAAAATGCCTACTGGGATCTCAAGATCTAAACTGGAAATCCTTGGATGCAATCAGCAGACACCTAGACTCCTTTTAGAAAACTGGAATAGCATTTAGCACTTGGACAATTTCCTATGCAGATATAACTGTTCTGTCTGTAACAGAAAATTACATATATGGCAGAGCTTACAGTGTGTGGGAGGGCGATGTTAGCATTTTCCATCGCTCACATCAAGGAAACCAGCACCTGAAAAGTACAGTCTTGGTTTCTCATAAAAGCTGTTTTTAACAGTATCCGGGGAAATACATTATTTGATTTTCTAGCAGAAAATTAAGGTTTTGCCACTAGTCCTTTGGCTCACGGCAAAGAAAATTAACAACTTTGTGTCTTTAATGATACTTTGACTCAGCCAAGCTCACGACAGGCAGCTGCTGGCATCAGAGCTGGCACCAGCAGCCGTTGGTCCAGGCTCCGCAGAAGAGCACTGCAGCAGTGCAGGGAGCAGGAGCTGAAATACCCTTCCAGCTTCACTAACTCCCATAGGAAACCATAGTAGGGAAAAGAAGCATATATGGAAAACCTAGTTATCGTACTGAGAATGTGAATTATTTAATAAACATAGTGGGGGGTTTTGAGCTGTTCAATTTAGCATCTTTCTCAGTCAATCAATGAATCTATTGCCTGTAAATCAAATACATTAATGAACTAGTATCAAATATTACTATTTGTGCTATGTCTTGCTACTGGCAATTTAAAAAAATCTACTTCTTGTGCAGTTTCTGTAAAACCTACTTTAAATTTCAAAGCAATGTAACTAAATCTAATCTTGGATTCTCTCAAAAGTTTATATGTGCATATTTCTTACTCTTACATATTGTGTTACCAAGTATGATAAAACATCCTGTTTTCTAACCATGATTTAATTTATGAAGATCAGTTATAAACAATACCGTTGAGATGCTTCCTAAGAAGATCTGTAGTCAAATGTCTCTTATTGACTGGATATAAGTAAATGATGCAAAAAGTTTCATTTGATAGATGAATATATCTTTTTCTGTGAAGATAAAAATCCCTAATCTGTTTATTCCATTAGACCAAGCCACTTTTAAAGGTGTGACATTTTAAGAAAAGTATAACCTCACCAAAGTTGAACCTCGCGGTGTTTCAACTGGCTGTCTAAAAAATACCAGTCCTTTGCCAGCATAAACCTCTAGAGCTGCTTGTTCTCATGACTGCCATGAGTTTAGCAAAATTCTGTCTTTACTTTAGTTTCCCAAGGAAAATTAAATCCATTATTGTGAATGTGTGTTTATCCTAAGTATAATTTAAAATATACAAATATACATTGCAATGTAAAATCTCCACCTAGTGGTCTCTATTTATTGTGGCCCACAGATTGCACATCAGAAATGTCAATACATCAGCCTATTGCTGCTGAAATGGTTGGTGAGTTAAGCCATAAATGGAGACAAAATAACACCAAAGAAAACGGTTTCATTTGCTTTATTTGGTATTTACATTCATATTCAAAACTAGGCTATTTACATTCATATTCAAAATTTAGGCTATTTTTTGAATAAATAGATAAAGGAAAGCCAGAATGAAAGAAGTCTAGCCCAGAGCTTTAGCTCCCTCCTGCAAAACTATTACTTAACACGTGAAGAAAGCCACTTTCCTTACTGTTTTTCAGGGATATTGGCGGCAACCACATTAATGCCTTAACTAATCTCACCTTCCTGGAATGTGATGTGCTCACTGTACTGTAAGAAATAGGATGTATTCAAATAAGGCAACAAAACCCTTTTGAATATGTGTGACTCTCAGTCCTCAGCATAGGATTTGTCTCGATGTATAAAGCCTCATCAGGACAGCTGTGCTATTGTCAAGGAGGTATTCTTTACGATTAATTGCATTATTGTATGCGCAGTCACATGACACATTTTGGCAACCGTCACAAACACTTTTTTCAACAAACTGAATAAGAAACAGGCCTACTGTATTATTTTTGCCTTGTGATCAGATCATGAGCACCAGGGTGCTTTTTAAACTCCACTAAATCCTGGGGCTTGCAATCTGATCACAAAGAAGAAACAATATAGTATGCCTGTATCTCAGCATACAGATATTTTCTCTTGTTGAATCCACTCCTCTTTCAGAATGGGTTTTCCCTTTGCTGGAAACCCAAGCAAAACATTAAAATTAAAATAAAATATATTGGTTATATTAACTAAAATATAAATAATTAAATAACTTGTATAGGGTAACAATTTTTTTATATGTATATTCAGCTATCTCTCATATAACACACAGGACAAGAAAAGGAGGATCATGAACATGAATAGATAATCTACCGCTTAAGAAATGCAAAATGCTCCTTGGTGTTATTCATGTGGTATCTTACCAGTGAGGAACAGGAACTGGGGCTATATCAATTACAGTGAGAGAAAAAGCAAAACAAGCTAAATTTGTACATGTAGCATTTCTCTGTGAATAAGAAATCCCAGAGCCTTTACTCAAAAATAACTTCATATTTCTCTTTTACTTTTCAATTTGCTTGTTTTTAAGGAAAGTTTTACTTAAACCACTACTTAGTCTTGTGTAGCTTTCTTTTGCACTGACTACAGTAACACACCTTGCTGCAGCTTGAAAAAATTAACTGGGTCCTGTGTAATTTCTAAGAAAACTAGGGAAAAAACACCAAGCAGTAATACTGAAACATGAAATTAACACTCAATAATAAATTGAATCATTAGGTACTTACTATAATACATATTTTATTTTACAGGTTTCTTCTTGGAAAGCAAATTCACTCGCTAACTGCAAATAACTTTTCATCATTAAGAGATTTGGCAGAATTACGAGCTTTCTAAAATCTCTTTTTAAATTATGGAGTGTGAGCTCTCATGCACCTGTAGTCTGTGAGTGTACTGCACCTTTGCTGCCAAGGTGAGGCAGGAGGCCATGCAAAATCAAAGGCAGAAGGACAGAAAGGGAGAAGGCAAGAGGGAGCTGTGGGCAGTACTTAGGGGAGAGGGGAAACTTATTCCAAGATTTTGTGGGGTTTACAACAGGCATAGTTGTATGGGCTGAAAAACAAGGCCTCCCCCTGTCCCAGTGACTGTCAGGCTCCCTCCCTTCTGGGCATATGAAAGCCCAGCTTCACCTGAGTCCCTTGGAGCCAATAGCACATTTTTCCTATTTGTTGCTTTGGCTCACACACACCGAGGGTATCTGTGCTTGCTGTGAAGTCTACAGACGGATTGCTATGGCAGCATCTCTGTGCTTTGGAGGTGAACCAGTCTCTCTCAGGAGCTGTCTGGAGAACTTAGACACCTACTGTAAGATTTGAGACCTTCACTAACCCTGGGGATAAGTGTGTATGCATTAGGCTCATCTGCATACAAAGTAGTCACGCTGCATCTGCGTTTTGGTTACCTCATTATCTGGCGTGACATGTTTAGGCAGGAACATAAAACAGCTGAAGAAAACGTAGAAGCCAAAAAGAGAAGGGAAAGCTTGAAGGAGAAGGGAAGCTGTCAGTGACTGCAGTGACATGAGTGATTGAAACAGGCTGCTCCTGGCTGTGGAAGGAGAGCGGAAGGAACTGATGTTATTTGTTGAAGACACTGATTTGCTGGCATAATGAAAACTCATTCACTAACACCAGTCTTCACAGGTGAATTTTCTGTGGGATTTTTAATTTTTTTTTGCTTTGTTTTTCCTTGTTCTACCTGTATTAAATGTGAAAGCTTCACATCTATGTAATTAGGCTTTGATTCATCTCACCTCTCAGCAATTATTAGGTTCTTAAATTATAGAGAGACCCTCAGGCAGCCAGGTTTGCAAATTAGATACCTCAGCTGAATTAGTCATGATGAATCAGAGCTGAAATGATCCATGTTTAGCAATTGCCAAACATCAGTGCCTGTACCAACCGGCTTCAAAGTGACTTAAGGATAAAATCAGAGAAAGGAAGTATTGGATGAACTGGAGTGATAATAAAAGCTAATTTTCTTGCTATTAAAATTTTAAGTAAGACAGCTTGCTTCCTCACCTATAAGAAGGAGAAAATCTCAGTACATAGAGTACTTAAAGTTGGCGTATTGAAAGGGATGGGTGGAATGCTAAGGGTGAATCTGACTGCTTTTGTTCTCTCAAAGGGATCCCTTCAGCAACACGATTACAGAATCACTATGTTATTTGTTTAAAGATAGGAAGTATTTACAAAGCTGTGAGTTACAAATGAGAATCCCAACTGAATGTGAAAATGTACTAACTGACCTTGTCTTTTTCCTGAAATAAGTATTTTTTGTAAATAAAACCTGAAACATTTTACTAACATAGTACATAGTACGTAGTACATTAAATGAAATCCTTTCTTTCTGTGAGTAATACTAATTAATTACAGAAGGTGTGTGAAGTATTGATTGGTATTCTACAAGATGCTCAATGTACTTCCAATTTCTCTTCCTTCAACACACTGAGGTGGCAAGCCTGAATATAAAATTACAGCCATACAGTTTGCTCAGTTTTACTGCTATTCACAAATTATAAGCCTAGGAGCAAGCAAAACACATAAATTAAGAACAAATTGCACAAGTACAGCCAGGGTACTGGGGCATATAAGGACATAAATAAATGATGAAAAATACTTTGGAACATCTAGAAAATCTTTTTTGGGTTAGTTTATAAGATACTCACTTCTCGGGGCTGAGGATTCAGCCACATTTTGGTTTTTAACTAAGCATTTTAAACAAAGCTTGAATTCTTAAGATTTCTTATTTCCTCTTTAATTCGCAAAGATTCACCCTCATTTAAAAGTCCATCTCATCATTTCATTGGATTCAAGGTTGAAAAATAAGCCTAAACCATCTTTTTCTAAAATGTCACTCTGTGCCGTATGGCTTTTTCTTAAAAAGCTGTCCAAAAGAAGAACCAAATGTTATTTTTAAATTCACACTATTTTTTATTAAGGAAAAGGAAGACATCCTGAATTAATCTGAATGGTTAATCTGAACAGCTTTTCTGCAACTCATTGTTTGGTGTTTTTCTCTTCTGCTACCCAGTAAAACCACTGTGAGGAAGTCAACACATAAGGCAACACTCAGTTCCTTGCTGCAGATCCCTTTGTGTGCCCAAGGGTAGCCAGGTGATCCATGTGTCATTACAGTAAGGGCAAAACAGGTCAGGTGTCTAGTGCTATTTGACACCCCTACACCATCCCCTCTTCAGAAAATCTTTGGTCTCTCATGGCTCCTGTGTTGTGTCTGCCTGCCCACATGGATGTCTCGGTTACCACAGGACACGCCAGAAAATACTAGATGGAGCTAGTCTGGAGAGCCACACAGCAACCTAAAAGGTAGTCTAGGTTGAATAAGCCTTTCTACAGATCCTGTGGCTGTGTTCACCTCTGCCTCATCCAGCTGCCCATGTACAACAGTCTGGTGCCATCGGAGATGCCCGTAGGTATCTACTCCCCTGGACTGTCTCCTGCCAATCCATGAGGTCACAGGTCCCTTGTAGGTCTTGTGATCAGTCAGCTCTACATGGGCATCTTAACTGGGTGTCTCCAGGACACCTCAATTGGTTTTTGATGGATAACTGCGTCAATTATGCAGCAGCTGGGCCAGAACAATTTCCTCTTAGATTCTTTGTGAAGTTGCCTTACAGCTCTGGTTTCATTATTAGTCACAGAATTAAATACATCAAATATCAGTATTCTAGTCCATGAGCCACCACAGGAACAAGGCAGTAATCATAAGACAGGACACTGTTTTACACCATGGAAGGAGACATGCTCTGCTGCCATACAAACTCCAACCAGCGAGGGAAAGTGTAGCTACTTCAACCTGAGAGCACATTAACGTGACAGATTTGGTACTGCCAATGTAATAGTACCACCTGCCTGCCTGTCAAAACGATTGCCTGATCTACATTTCCAGGCGAGAATATGCAGCGCAGAAACAAAGAATGTAAGACAGACATAATGTCACCCCTGAAATCTAACTGGGCTAGAATTAACCAGAACAAAGTGATTCAGTAATCATTCATTTTTCCAGAAGCACTGCTGACAGGATGACAGGCATTTTATTTCATGGGATAGACAGTATATAATCAAAAAAAATAGAGTTTAAAGTTAAAAATCTTGGAGGAGGAAATGTCTGCTGACTTAGGTCAGGACAAAAGCCAAACCAAATCCTCAAATAAAATTTGAAGTTCATGTCAGAAAGAATCTCCCCTGTGTCTTCTTAGAAGTGAAACAGACAATAGAGTAGGGAATAGGTAAGACAGGAACATCTACCAGGTTCTACGGAAATACAGGAATCTCTGATCCCAGATTAGGTATCAAACGGATGTCTGCCCTAGCACCAAGGCCCTGGAGTTTACAACTTGGGATTTAATCTTATCCTATAACAGACATGAGCACTCTTCTGTTTTATTCATAGAAGGATGGAAGGAAATGGAAGGATGGAAGGGATGCAAGGAAACTTTAAAGCTCATCTAGTTCAATCCCTGGAATGAGCACTGACATCTTCCACCAGATCAGAGTTGTTCAAAGTCCTGTCCAACCCAGCCTTGAATGTTTCCAGGAATGTGGCATTGACCAAGTCTCTGGGCAGCCTTGATACAGCCATAGCAGTAACATTGTATTGATCCTAAGTCCTGGATAGGTGCTCCACACACATTGACACATCTGTCAAGAGGATCCCCACAGTTCTGTTTCTGATATTCTTCAGAAATGCAGAAATCATTGTTTTTCTCCTTTCATCAAAGTAATTTCAAAGTGACATAACCCAAGCGCCTTTTATCTAAGCAGATCACCTGTCTTGGTTATTTTTCTTTTTGTTTCAGTTGTGATGTTTCCCTTTTCTAAAGCATGATCAAAGGACATTTCTTACACACTCTCTTGCCATTGCTGTGAACCAGTTTCAAGTTATACCAACTGAATCATATGAATATCATGGGGTTTGTTTTTCATGTTACTAGAGCCTCATCAACAGGAATTCAGTTCCTGTCACTCTTCCAATAATTCATGCACTTTTCCCTGAAAAATCATCTGTGCAGATATTGTACCAAATCCCTTGAAATGCTATCATCCAGCAGATGAGGTGAAATTTATACACTGCAGTCCAGATATGCCAGTATCTGCACTGAGCATCCCCTGCAATAGACTCCCTCACAGGTTTCTTCACCATTTTTTCCTGTCAGGTGGCTATCCTCGACTTTGAGTGTTCCAGCGGTTTCTCCTCCTGTTTGCATCACAGCTAATCAAATTAACTATTTCCATGGCTTCTTCCCCCCCCCCCCCCCCAATTATAGCCAAATTATGCAAAAGAATGAAGTTCTGTCACTGTTTCTGGCCTTGCTGGGTTTGCTACTCCTCCAGCACATGTGCTCCTGACACTGAATTTGCAGACTGAAGGTCTAGTGGGATGCTGCAGAATGAAGCTCTGCTTTCAGACACTTCAGGAAATGCTTGCTGAATATACTCAGTACACAAAGTGTTCTTTCACGGCAGTATCACCATTAGGTTTTTTATAAAGTTGAACACTTTTAAGGCTCTCAGTGCCAGTGCTGGTTTTGCTTGCATGTTTGTAATGTTATACAAACCTTGCTTTCTTGTCTCTTGTCTTCCTCTCTTTTGATTTTCATAGCAGAAGCTGCCTTCTATCTCTGCTTATTCTGGGCTTATTCGTGCTTTCAGTTCTGTGACTCCTTTGTTACTCGGAAGGCCCTCTAGCTAAGGTTGATAACAATAAGATTTTAAATCACACTGCTGCGAGCAGCTGAGCTTAGCATCCAGGGAAAGAGACAAAATCCTGTGCAATCACTTCTTGTGCTTCCCTTAATGGATAGCGCATCATTTCAGAATGGCATAACCACAAAGGGAGTTCAGGCTAAATGCACCTCCCTGCAACACAATCTTCCAGTAAAAACCTCAGTGTGATAAACAATCATAGGATCATTCCTACTGAATACACTCAGGAATTTTTCCAGGAGATAGTTTCTTTAAGACCTATCATCTAAGAAAAGGCTTGTTTGTGTAACTCAAAATTTGGTAACTACAAAACCCCCTGTTTCATGTAACGTATTTATAAATCATGACATTTGCATGTTTTACAAATACCTGGAAACTGAGCTTGTAGATGTAAATAGAAGAATTTTTCAACATAGGAGGAACCTCTTGTACATGTATATATGCAAAATAAAAGAAGAGTTAATTAAGGAGGTGGGAGGTTTATATATAAATGTCCAAAACCATCCCAGGTTTTTCCATATTAATTTCTGAAAAAATAGATGAAATATTTCACTGTTTTATAGAGATCCTCATTTTGTTCCCTCATTTCTACATCATATCACATTACTTTTTTTTTCTGGCTGAAGTGAAATAAATAAAACTGTTTGCTTGCTTGGGAGTTACTGTATCCTTAAGCTTAGTGGGCAGAAGTAGAATATTTCGTTCATATGTACCCAAAACTGGAAAGTGAGTTAAGAAACAGAGAAGTAATTATATTTTCGGACATGAAAAAAAGCTATCTATGTTCATAGAGAAGATAGAATGTGTGCTGAATAGACATCTTAATTAGCTGCCATAAAGCATGTTCTTTTCCTTCAAAATATGTCACAGCTACAGGTCAGTAACACCAGGTGACTCTGAACTACAACCCCTGAGCTGCGGCAAAGGGCTTTGGGAGTGTCACACTTTCACATTTCATGACAGCCAGGATATATTCTCGAATACTTCTTGCCTCTCTTAATGGTGAAATTGTCCTTCTTGATGAGAAATCTTTAGGCTTAATTTTTCCTTCTGATTTTGGTCTTTTAGTCTAGAATGATTCTCAAATACTTATATTTGCTTATTCTCTTCCATGAATGTAAGCATCTTTTTCAACTGACTTTTTCAAGCATCTTCTTTCTTGCTTTATTGCTAAAGAACTCATATTATACTCTTTACTCCACTCTTTCCTACCTCTAGAAAAATAAAACTCAAATCAGCTACCGTCCACTTACCACCAAGTGGTGGATACAGTCAGTAAGACCACATAAACATCCTTACAAGGTTTGTGAAAACAAAAACATATGCCTGCTCTGATTGTTGCATATTATAGTGACCTGAAGGAAGCCGCTAGTGACTGTGGCCACTACCAGCAGCATTGTTACCAGGTAATGAAAGGACATGAGCTGCCACCAGATGCCTAAGGAAAGCCTCCTTTGATTTAATATCTCTCACAACATGCCCCTTATATGCACTAGGAATTATTTTGTTAAAATTTTGTTTCTGACTGCTGTATGTCCCTTCCAACTGAAGTAATCAGTTCTCTTCTAGTCTAGTCTAGTCTATCTCCTTTTCTTGGTCACAGGAACTAATAAATGCTTCTGCTATTTTTGAATGTATTTCAAAATGTGATATTTCCAAATGATTGCACCATATCCTGTCCAGCAGTTGTTCCCAAATAAAGAATAATAGAGCCAATAGAAATGGTCCAAATTCATACTTGATGTGGCTAAATCCTATTTGCTTATGGTGCAATAGTGTGACATTGTTGTTGGGCAATTAACCCTTTAAAAGCATATGAGACCTATTACTTCCCCTCTCTTTGTCCAAATTAGTCAAACCTATAAACTCTGCTCTCTGACTGCTTGTTAACTTCACACAGGAAAGATTTTGTCTTCCATGACTTCAGGGGTTTACAGTGCAGATGTCTATGAAAGTCACTTTGCTCTCTCTTTATAGTCAATGAGTTGTGCAATTTACCTAATTCTGAAAGAGACATCCACAGTAGGCCTAGCGAGTCAGGTGCCAAAAGCATCTGTTGACTTCATTGACTCTAAAGACAGACAAGGCACAACTGACTCTGGTCTTTAGCTTTGCAAATGACCAAAGACAGGAAAAATGAATTCACCTTGCTTATAGATATGAAGATGTGAATCCAAGCCCAGATATCAGAGGTCTCCTGTGTTTTTATTATATAGTGCCATGTATATACTGTATAGTGCCATAGACCTGCCAGGTCTCACACACTCTGCCTGAGATCCTTTCAGCTTGTTCCTGTCTGGGATGCTGCCACTGCAATATCTCAAACCCGAGGAGTGCCCAGACACTGTTGTAGCCCTCTCCAGGTCTGGCTGCCTGTGCACCAAATATTGCAGTGATTCAATATTCTGCTGCAAAAGTCCCTGTGCTGGCCAGAGCCAGGGAGCTTGATCCCAGATCATTGCATGCTCACAGAAGACCCATTTGGCAACACTTCCACTCTTATTTCCTGACACCAGTTTCCACTCTCTCATTCGTGGTCAGGAGGTTTGCAGCCTCATAGCAAATTAATTCTGATGCCACAAACACAGGGTTAAATTACTTTTGAGTGCTACCCCAGGTTTGGCTAAACATGTAAGTATATTATTGATAGAGTATTTCATTGCTATTTTTCAGTAAACTGTAAAATCAATTTCTTAAATACATGCTGATTGTCTAAAGGGGGTATATTTGTTATTTGTTACAGTTTTTGATATTAAATACCGTGGACAGTACGAAAATAAAATTGTGGATGAAAAGTTTACCATGCCATATCACGGGGTTCATTGCACGTTATCTACAGAGGTGTTAGTCCTGCTACTGACATATCTGACCCTGGATATGTATTTCGTGTTTGTCTTTCCCTTCAGTAATATCCATCCTGGAAAGGAGCAGACAGTAGTGATCCTTATACCTGTAGGGATTGATGGATTGTTTGTTCCAATCCATATTTCTGAGCAAGAGCCTGTTTTCAGGTTGTGGTGGGCTGACCCTGGCACATATCTAAGTTGCTCTATCACTCCCCTTCTCAGCTGGGCAGGGTGATACTAGTCAGCAATTACCATCATGGGCAAAACAGGTTTGATTTGGGGAAATTACTTGAATTTATTGCAAATCAAACCAGAGTAGGATAATAAGAAATAAACTCAAACCTTAAAAACACCTTCCCCTGACTCCTCCTTTCCAGGATCAACTTCACCCCCAGTTTTCTCTCCTTCCTCCTCCCCTCCTCCCCTCAGGGGGACAGGGAATGGGGCTGTGCTCAGTTCATCACACATTGTCTCTGCTGCTGCTTCCTCCTCAGGGTGAGGACTCCTCACACTCCTCCCCTGCTCCAGCATGTGGTCCCTTCCACAAGAGACAGTTCTCCACAAGTCCTTCCCACGGGCTGCAGTTCTTCACAAATTACTCCAGCATGGATCCCTTCCATGTGGTACAATCCTTCAGGAACAGGCTGCTCCAGTGTGGGTCCCCACAGGGCCACAAGTCCTGCCAGCAAACCTGCTCCAGCATGGGCTTTCCACAGAGTCACAGTCTCCTTTGAGCATCCACCTGCTGTGGCGTGAGGTCTTCCAGGAGTTGCAATGGATATCTGCTCCACAATGGACCTTCATGGCTACAGGGGGACAGCTGTTTCAACATGGTGTTCCCCATGGGCTGCAAGGGAATCTCTGTTCTGGCACCTGGAACAGCTCCTGCCCCTACTTCACCAACCTTGGTGTCTGTAGGGCTATTATATTTAATTCTTCTCTCTGCTGTTGTTCTTCCATTGTTTTTTCCCCACTCCTTAACTACTGTTATCCCAGAGGTGCTACCACTGTCGCTGATGGGCTCAGCCTTGACGAGCAGCAGACCCATCTTGGAGCCAGTTGGCATAGGCTCTGTCAGACATGGAGGAAGCTTCTGGCAGCTTCTCACAGAAGCCACCCCTGTAGCCCCCTCACTGCTAAATCCTTGCCACACAAACTCAATACACAAGTGCTGGGATCTTGACATAAATGGGTCTTTCAATGGCTCTCAGCTACTTATTGCAGTTCTCCACTCTGCGGCGTTGCACTTTGGTGACCAGTTAAAAGCCTTGCTCTGCAACACACCACAATGTGATTAAAATCCAAGTTGCGCAGCTTGTGCTACATATGTTCTTCCATCAGTACTTTGGGACAGATATTTATACAGAATCAAGGAAACCAGTCTGAAATGAACGTAAGCCTCAATCGGTTTGTCATGGTGCTGGGGAATATGTCGGTTTTTCCACGTTACGGAGAGTTCTGCAGGTGGTTTCTGCCTCAGGTTTACTGCAGCATTTCTAGTCGGGAGACCAGATCTCTGGAATCACAAGCCCACCCATGCTGTGAATTAACTGTGTTTCTATAGTAACTTCTTACAATTTATTCACATCTTGCTGTGTAACAGATGGGAACACGTGATATATGATCTATAAGCAGGCTGAGTGACAGCAGACAATATTGAGGAGCTGTTTCTAACATGAAATTGGTATCTATATACAGATGCATTAAAATTACAACAAAATAATGGAAAAGAATGAAAAAGAGAAGTGGTCGGGAGAAAGGGAAGAGAGGAACAACCATTTCAATGTTCTTTGTTCTGAATCTTATTTCCCCACAGATGCGACCTGGCTAGCGTCCATCATCATTGCGTTTTCATAGGTTAGCATATTTTATTTTGTTCCATTCAAAAAAAAAGCCCTTCAGGCAGCAGAGTTAAGGCATCACATACACAGGAATGTTGCTGTTGACAATCAATATTTTTTCCAGTAGTATTCACTGATGCCATCTGCTGGAATTGTGTATTTGTCATTGAAATCCTTTCCTCATTCCAGGTGGAAATTCCAAGTAATGATCTGCGTGTGTGACTTTTGTTGAAGATTCAATTTAAACCAAATCAATTCTGCCAGAGGGATTCTAGTTAACCATTGGTAAAGAGTTAGTATTGCTCAGAACATTTGACCTTTTCTGCATTCAGAAATTGACAAAAACAGCAAATACTTGTCTACTATTCAACCCTCTCCCCCAGAGAGTCACTTTATCATAATCTTCATATAATATATATAGATTAAGGGAAAGGATCTTTGTCTCATTTGGTTTGTACCATCTATTTCAGGATACATCCTTGTGGTGAGGTGTTTCTCCCAGGGTTGGAAGTCTTTGGTGGGAGAAGGCCAGAACAGTCTATGCAATGTGTAAATCTATATTAATCTTGTAGGATTTAAGTAATATGTGAGCTCTGCAGAGAGGTGAATGTCTCTTTGTGCGTATAAAGTCACTACTCAGGACTGCAAGACCTGAGCAGTGTTATTACTATATTTTTAAGGCACTAAAAGTCAAGTGAAACTTCCTGTGTAAGCAACAGAGCCCAGACTGAAATAAGAATTAAATAATGAAGCTCTCAGAACAACCCTTGAAAGCAGTCAATTCAGTTTTCATTGCACCAGGTTTTATGAAGCATAGGCATCCGGGCAGCACGGGCAAGCACATGCTTATGGGGTGTATTTATGGCACTGAGGCACTTGTAAGGAAGAACAAGGCCCCGTTGTTACCTATGTTTTCATAACCACCTTAGCTATATATTGACTTTATTGCATATGAGTTGCTGACCCGTTATAACCAGAAGAATCAAGCTCATAGAGAGAGAATAAAGCAAAACTTTCAGCAAACTTTTACTTTGTTTTAATATTTGATAAAGATCCAGAAAATGTTTCAGAAGCTCTAGTTCATAAATCATTCTGAAGTGTCATCAAAGGGGTTTGGAACAATGAGGAAGATCCAGAAATGGAGAAAAAACAAGTGTGTGGGTAAATCACTGAAAATGAGGAGCCTGAAGAGTTAAAATTTCTCAGCTGAGATGGTGGGACTGTGTGTGTGCTTCTGGCCCACCCAGACTTCAAAATATGATGGATATATTTGAACCGCCATGAAGGCAGGAAGTCAATAATAAGGTCATTTTACTGTGGCAATGAGCCCAGCTGTGAAGTTTTGACCCAAGTATTCACACAGCACAGAATTCAGCCCGGGATTCTGCCTCAAGGTATCTATATTTCCGTTTAGGTACCAGAAGATGCTCTCAGATAGTGACACGGCTGACCTACTTTCCAGTACTGACCAACTCACTGCGTACCTTAATTTGGTAGACACTGTCCTACCTGTCCTGCACAGCCTCCTGGGTTCAGCATGTGCCTGGTGACAGCAGAGCAGGAGTCCAGGGGCAGAGAAGCTACAGCAGCTTGATGGTTTGTATCAGTGGTTTCTCTGCCTGTAGTTGTGGAGTTGGAGTAGGTTCTGGCTGTTGTAGGTGTTACAGGAAATGTCCTTCCTCAGACACACCAGGATTTTGGATACAACCACGCTACCACAATGGATGGGAATGCCAGGGGAGGAGCAAAGCAGTCCCACTGTTGGTACTGCAGAAGGGGTGATCACATACTGAGGCAAATGTTGAAGGGCAGCATCCCAGCGGGGCTGCTCTGCCACCTAAAATATGTGTTGCCTCTGCAAACAGATGTGCAGGCAGCTACCCATCATCCAAACTTCATGTGCCTGCCATGAAGAGGCAATTTCCTGCCCTGCAGCCTCTCCTGACACACAAACTGCTGCACCTCAGTAGAACATCATGTGCATTGCATTGGCTAAATAGTGGTGATGGGATGGAAAACTGGTCTTGACTACTCCGGTCTGGGCACTTCCCTTGGACAATGTAGACACAGTCTGTCATCTTTTCCTCTCCTTGACAAAATCTTCACTTAAAAGTCACTTTCTCTTGAACTTCAGGATAAAGTAGAAATTGATCTTTATCCAGCCTTGTCTGCCCATCCAAATTTGATTTATAAAGGCAGAAAGACTTTCCCACATTAATTTTCAATCTGTTCCAACAGATTAACATCTAAAGTATGTCATTTATTAAAATAAACAAATTAATTAAAATTTTTCTTTTTTGGGTTTCCACATGTAGTAACTGAACTGCCTGTGACTACGAAAGACGAAAAAAGCTATCCTTTTTCTGACTAAAATATCTCAAACATCTACGTCTCATGGTGACTTCTTAAAAGCTATTTGATTTTTCAACATTGCTACTCTTATTTTCTTTAAGTTGTACACCCTGATGGTGCTATCCTCCTCTGATAAGGTGCAAAAAATTGAAGACAGATTGTCAAAAAGCAATAAAGGAGGAATTATGCAAAGAATAGAGAATACAGAATCACAGAACCAAAGAGAAAGTGAGGTTGGAAGGCACCGCCAGAGATGTAATCCAAAATCTGAACTCAAGCTGGATCAACCAGCAGGTCTTCCAGGATCACGTCCATCTTGGTTTTCAGTATCTTTCAAGAATGAAGATGTTACAACATCTCTGGCTTGCCTCTTCCAGTGTTTGACAACTGTACAGTAAAGAATTTTTATTTTGCTTACACTGAAACAGAATTTCCTGTATTTAAAGTTGTGCCCATGGTCTCCCGTCCCATCATTGGACATGACAGAGAAAGTCTGTCTCTGTCTTCTTTGCTCCCCCCCAACAGGTATTTAAATACATTGGTAGGATCCTCACTGAGCCTTCTCTTCTCCAGGATGAACAGTCCCAGCTCTCTCATCCTCTTCTTGTGTGTCAGGTGCTTCTGGCCCTGAATGATCTTCATGGACACCTTCCTTAGTCACGCTTCAGTTTGTTCATCTCTCCTCTGCTGGGGAGCCCTGATGTGGACCCAGCACTCCAGGTGTTCCTCACCAGGGCTGAGTAGAGACGAATAATTGCTTCCCTTGACCTTGTGGAAACACTTCCTATCTCAGCCCAGGAAGCTTTGCTCTTACTGCAAGGGCACACTGCTGGCTACAAACCTATTTTTTCTCTGTAAGGACTCCCAAGTCCTTCAGAGCTGCCTGCCAGCTGGTGGGTCCCCAGTGTATACTGGTGCATGGCGGATTCCTCCACAGAGGAAGGGCTTGGCTTTTCCCTTCATTGAACCTTGTGAAATCCTCATTAGCCCGTCTCTCTAGCCTGTTAAATTCCCCCTGAATAGCAACACAACCAACTGGTACATCAACCCCGCCTCACTGTTTTGTATCTTCTGCAAACTCTGTACCATTATCCAGGTCATTGTTGAAGATGCTAAACAGTGCTGGATCCAGTATCAACCCCTGGATTACTTCACTGGTGACTGGCCTCCAAGCTGGACTGTTTGCCTCTCAGCCTCTGGGCAGCTCAGTTTTCAGTCCACCTTACTGTTCATTTATCTAGTTCGTATTTCATCAGATTGTCTATGGGACCTTAGGGGAGACAGTGTCAAAAGACTTTCTTAAGTTGAGATAAACAGCATCCACTGCTCTCCCTTCACCCACAAAGGCAGTCATGTCATTCAAGAAGGCTATCAAGTTAGAAACATGCTGACTGCTTCCAGTCATCTCTTTGTCCTTTATATGTATGTTTGGAAATGGTTTACAGGATTGTTTGCTCTGTCACCTTTCCAAGTACCAAGGCAAAGCTGACTGATCTGTGGTTCCCTGGATCCTCTTTCTCTACCTTCCTGAATATAGAAAGTGACATTTTCTTTTTTTCGATCTCAGGAACGTCCCCTCATGTGACATTGCAGAATTTCTTAGCATATAAAATATTTGTGGAACTAAAAAGATTTGTGGGGCTTTTTGCCTCTAATGTCTGTAATTCTTTATAATCATTTCCATTAATTAAAATTTAGGCTATTTGCCTAATTTTTAATTAAAATAAAAGAAAATAAGACCAGAACAAACAGCTGTGTCTGGACAAGTATTGTTCAGATAATTTCCCACCATGAAGAACTAAAAGGAGAGTTGCTTTTGTAGTGTGTTAAACATTTTTACCCTGTTGTTACTGGGGTCCATTTAACAAGCTAATATAAAAACCCTAAAGTTAGCATAACAACAACATAATTTTTTGACAGAACACAGTGATGAATAAAATCATTTCTTGTCCCTCAGAGCTAGTATGTAATCAATAACAAATGAAACACAAGAGGCAGGAACTGAAGGTGAACACTGAAAATCCCAAGTGCAGTTCAATTGTCTGCAATGCAGGGAAGTTTTTTAAGGTCATTATCAGCCTGATAGCAGCAGAGAACATTCTCCTGTACCTTTTATCAGCGAACAACTGAGCAACAAACACTTCAGCCCTAGAAATCCTAACAGGAGATAATCTAACTCAGAGAGAGATCTTTCAAAAGGTAATCTTCTTTTATGTTATCTTCCTACTTGAAATAAAAGATAAAATGGATCAGACAGGACTGGCTGCAATGATCCAGAGGATGATGTATTTTAAAACAGGGATTTTCAAACTGTTGCAGAAACCCATATTATTCAGCATTTTCAATGTTTAGTGTTTTACAATAAGTATGTGCCCTTAGGATAGTTCTAAAATACTGTGCATTATTCATTGTTTGTCCAGGAGAAAAACACTTGGTTTTCCTGCTCTGAACAAAGGTTGATCAGGAGGCACACTGTAGTATCAACAAAGGTAATCTCAGGACAACACATGAATAATGGAACAGAAAGTAAAGTTAGACACCCTCCTATCTGCATAAATCTATAAAAAGTACTTCAGTATGATAGATGGTGATGATGATGGACTGAATGTAGAACTATGTCTCTGCACTCAAGCACATAGATGCCTTACATTATATATCAAAAGAGATTCTCTTAATTCTAAAAAAAGGCTGCACCAAAACATATTAATGGCTTGGGCTGCTATCTCTTATTATTCTACTCATTAAAAATCAGTAATATCAACACTTTCTGAAAGGTCAAACAAGATGATTTTTTCATTGGTATGATCAGTATTTCAGTGTTATCTGTTCCGCACCCTAAAAATGTACTAAAAACTAGCACTGAAATACCCATCACGTGTAAGATAAAATGCTGCAATGCTGATTGTGCACACTAGTTGAAAATAAATTTTTCATTTAATGCATTTTTTCACAATTTGAAACTTATTAATAAAAGCAAATGTGCAAGTTGTGCAAGTATTTCCTGCAAGACACCCCTCCTTCCTTGAAAAAGCTAGAAACTCCCAAAAATGTTCTGGGAATTTTCTCTGCACATAAATCCAGAGTCTTAGGGATTGCAACCAGCCCTACACTTTCTGAAGCACAGTGTAATTGTAATGCTTGTAATGGTGCTATTTCATAACCTTGCTGCAAGTCAAGCCAGAAAACGAAAGAGTTCAATGTGAAAAAGGAAGATGCTCTACTCTTTCAAGGTTAAACATTTTTTTCAATGCTCCCTGCCATTTGCTGTCTTCTCTCCATCTGTGTTTTGTTCCTCTATTATTTTTCAGCTCTGTTTTGTGTGCACTGATAATAACATAGTGTAACTGAATGAAATGATGCTTTTCAGAAGCTGACATTTTAGTTACTTTTGCTTTGTTTCTGCCACCACACAGACAAAGGGGCAAGGGAATGACAATGGAGGAATTGGAGAGTAAATAATCTCGTTTGTAAAGGTTCACCAAGCAGCACAGCACAAAGGAATTAACAAAATGTTCATGGCAGCTCTTTAGCTCTTTAATGACTTCTCTAACATGTGGGAGACTTTCACTGCAAGAGAAAAGGCATCTCAAGAGAGGAGTTCACTTTTACTAGAGATATTTTTGCCCTTATTGATAGCACTATTAAAGGTAACAGCAGTCCTTGGATTTTATTTCCACGTAACAATTAATGTCTCTTATACATTCCCAGAGCCCACACCTCTGTTTCAAGCACGTCCACATTGACTGCCCTGAGCAAATCTACCATATACTCTTTCAGAGACCCTTTTGCACTAAAAACATGTCCCCAGGGTTTGTGGCATCAATTACAAGTCACTGCTGACCTTGGTCCTAACTCGTATTTCCCCCATCATGTCCTGTGATGCCCTCGTACAGTTCCAGGTAATGAGCTGTTCCTGCTGCAGTCTCTCAGCATCCACACTGACCCTGCTGGTTCCTGCGTGACACACCCATGAAGCTGAGAAGAGAGGAGAGCTGGGTGCTTCAAACAGCTCCAGGCACTGGACAAAGCACCATCTGTCATCTTGCAATGACAGATGCATAGAACAACCAAGGAATTGTGCCACCAAAACTGACACCAGCCACAATTTTAGGATCTGGCATTTCCCCATGCTTTGGGAGCATGGCTGAGGGTTATCCAAGTGCTACTGGGCAGGGAATTTATTCGCTAAGGAAGTGCCATAAGCAATATAACAAGACTTCAGACACAGCCTGTAAAGCTTTAATGTTTTTACATCAATCAGCAGCAGTTGGCTGAACAACAAGGAGAGTTCGCACTGTACCTACTCAAAGGGAAGCAGAGCTGTGACCGCAGCGTGACATCCCTGTGGACCTCCAGGGTTCAAGGTAGCTTTGCTACATCTGATCCCTCCCCACACGACTGTGCTGGCCAGAAAAGATCCAGCTACCCAGGAACTGCTTGCTGTCTTGCTTTTCAACACCAACAATATTAAACTTAAATCATTGCAGGCACTTGATTTATGAAAAAATCAAGAGATAAGATGAAACTAAATTTAAATTTTTTTAAAATGGCATATATAGATGAAACTGTACACAATTTGAATGCAAAAGAGTTATTGAATGCTGCACTTATCAGTATTTATTGTGATAGGAAAAAGCATTAATGCCATAAATCTCAAAAATCACCCATATATAGCCACTCAGAATCCAATTCTCTTTTCAACCTAACAGCCACTGAGAGGATTATGTCAGAGTAAAGTGCCCTTTGCCACATCAGAAAAATATTCTCTGACACTTCTGTTACAAAATACTTATTAAAAGGGAAGGAGTCTCTCAGCTTCACTTTTCAGTGCTGGGTGATCCTTGATGAGATATAGTTTCCCAGATGTATAGGATGAAGTAGGAGCTGTGAGACTATGAAATCCAAAAGGGACACAGACCCAAAAGTGTGGCTCCTGATGGCAAAAGTGTTTTAACTGAAATATCTCTCACATTTCTGCTACCACTTCCCCTGTATGAATCAGTTCTGCACCTTGGGTAAGAAAGCAGACAAATAAAGAAATGTCCTCCTATTGTTGACTCCTGTAAAACTGGCCCTTTGCTCTCTAAACTCAGCTCCACTCAGCATGAGAGAAATGTTATCCTAGCACAGAAATATCCAAACAGAGCTGAGATCATACACTGAATGAATCTCCACTGCTTCATACCTACAAAGAAGTCTGCAGTCTTCTTTGGGGATATAAAACTCCTCTGCTCTGATTTCCTGGGATCTTTTAGTACCACTTGTTTACATCAGCTTTGGGCACACAGACAAGATGGTAAAGAGCATGGTGCTAACAAATAGCTTAAAAAGCATGAAGAATATAAGAGATACATTTAATATGAAAATACTGAAAAAGAATTTCATCCTTCCTTCACGTTACTCTTCATCTGTAGATTTGAAAGCCATTACTAATGACTTTTCTAACACAAAACTTTTTTTTTCAATTCAAGTATTCATGTCTTATATCACAATTGAAAGTGAGTATTCAAACAAGATCCTTGGAAACAGGATCTGTTTGAAAGCAAATATGTATTATAGTATATGTTGTTTATCAGTATTCATAATTACATTTTGTAATGAAGACACAGCTACCAGAACCTTCCAAGAGGCAGATATATACTCCCAGTCTTCTAATAAAGCACAAATCATTGAATATATAG
The DNA here is from genome assembly GCA_013397725.1 of Rhagologus leucostigma. Lineage (NCBI taxonomy): Eukaryota > Metazoa > Chordata > Aves > Passeriformes > Rhagologus > Rhagologus leucostigma. The sequence continues at coordinate 614,880 of VZTD01002622.1, forward strand.
TTCAACTCAAAAGCTTTAGAATAAAAGTTATGAAAATATTTAAGACAAGTTTCAAAGACTTCCCCAAAAATGGCAAGGGGGAGAGAATCAGAAAAGTAAAAGCAAGAAAACTCAGGGGTTGAAATAAAGACAATTTAACAGGTAAAGCAAGAGCCACAAACACAAGCACAGCAAAACAAGGAGTTAAATTCTCTGCTTCCCATGGGCAGGGAGATGTTGCATCATCTCCAGGAAAGCTGTCTCCCTCACATAGCAGTGGCCCTCACTCCTAACATACCTTGCTTCCCTCCTTCTTCCCCCAGCTCTGTATGCTGAGCGTGACACCACATGGTCTGGGATATCCCTTTGGTCAGCTGGGGTCAGCTATCCCCACTGTGTCTCCTCCCAACTCCATGTGCACCCCCAGCCAGCCCACTTGCTGGTGAGGTGGAGTGAGAGGCACATTTACAGTGTGTAAGCCCCTCTCATCAACAACAAAAACATCCCTGTGTCATCAACACCATTTCCAGCACAAACTCACAACACGGCTCCATACCTTCTACCGTGAATAAAATTACCCCAGGCCCAATCAAAACCAGGACACATATTGTCTTCCTTTCAAAAGAGCATCTTATGACATTATTTTTACGTGTCAATTTTGCAAGAGTATGGAAGTTTCTGGTTTTACTCACATTACATTCAGCTTTTGAGAAATCATGGAATTATTTGTGAAGGTATCATGAGCAAGCTGTTAATCTCCTCCTATTTTTTAAAACAATTAATATAGGCAATTTTTAAAATCTTGTTTAAAAATCCATGTCTTCAGTCACTGTGGGTAGGCAGACGAAGTTCTTTCGAAAAGTGTACTCTGAACTAGGTCAGCACATTTTGAGATACATCTTGGTATCCCAAAGAAATACTGTTCCTGGTTTCAGAAAGCAGAAGCTGAGAAGAAATAAAATGGATATAAAATTTTTGTCATTAGTATCTAAACTATTAATATTACTTAACTTAAAGTTATAGTGTTCCTAATAAACAGCCTATAATCTAACATAATATGACTTTAGTCTTATTATTCTGGTGTATATAAAAACCCCACACAATTAAATTTAGCTACTTAGGGTTCAGCTTCAAACTACCTAGACTTTCTGACACCACTGATTGAAATCAGTGTGATTTAGAATGGACACATCCTTGATCTTCCTGAAAGCACTAAATTGACCATATTTATGTTTGGACCTTTTAGACACAGGCCTTGCTCTCAGAATACATAAAAAGTAGGAGTTTTACAATGCCAACACCATTAAACCACATATGAAATGTATTTGCCTAAGTTTACCCTGCAATTAGGAAGACTTACGAATAATACAGAGTAGTAAATCTCTAAATTGCTGATTCACTCAAAGCATCATCCCTCTTCCACAGGTTTTCAGTGCCCAGAACTATTTTGTTGCACTACATGTTTGTGTGCTATATTCAGTTTTGAAAAGCAACTATTTTGTGTACAGAAAACCTATATTCTTATTTTCATTCTGAGCCGTGAAATATCCCTTCAGTTTTTCAAAGTGCTAGTCTTGGCTTTTTGATAGCAATAAGCCTAACCAATCTCACCAAAAAGTCACATTATGCAGCAAGGCTGGCACCTGGCAGTATATATGGAAGCTGATTGACAGGTAAATGCAAAGAAACTTGGACAGAAAGCAACCAAATACTCAGGCTGGCACAGGAATCAGTACCTTATGACTTTATCAACCCAGCAGTGACCATATGAAATCTAAATATATACCTTCACTGGCTCCTTTAGGCAATGTGGTTCTGCAGAGATCCATACTCAAAGCTCATTAAATCCACAGCCCAGCACCTATTTTGGCCATGAGCGAAGGGTAGCAGTGAGACCCGCGTTTTCTGGTTGTGAATTTCAGTTGTGAATTCTGGTTATACAAGCAGATGACTTTATCATGATTTACCAAAGTGGAATGTCTTGCTCTTATTGCTTCCCTGCTCTTCTTTCTCTGCCCCTCTTCAGTGCTCAGCTATGTGGCCCCACTTCTTTTGTATTAACTCGGGCAAACTCCCACAAATTAAATTCCAAATGAGTATTAGGACTTCTAAAACCTGGAAATGTGCACATGGAGAATTCTGCCAAACAATTCCTTGCCATGAAGGTGGAAATTCAGCTGTCTAAACATACATGTCTAGCACCATTTGAGGAGCCTAAGTATGGTCTCTGGGAGAGCAGGAATCTCCACATGTCCCCATCCATACCTGCCAACCCCACACAAATGTCTTGGCTGCCCCACGGCTTCTCAAAAGGCACCAGACGTATGTGCTAAAGCAGATTAATCCCACCCAGAGTGTCTACCATGCAATTAAGAACAACTTCCTTTAAGGAGGGTCTGTAATAAAAAAGGTAGCTATTGTTAAGTATTAATTCTATCCCATAAAAAAAGCTCTAAAAAGGATGCTGCCCTAAATCGGTGTTTAAAAAACTCCACAATTTTTATCTATTTAAGCACATTCATGACTTTTTAGGTATGTATTTTCTGTCAATAGCCCTGAAAACTATGACTCCTGTAACAAAGATTGCATTGCATAGGAAAACAGAGCCTTTGATAATAGCCAGTGTTAATTTAGGATGGTGACACATTAAGCATTTATGTGAAATGAGCACAAGCAACAGAGAGCACGAGATTATTATAGCCCTGTGCATCATGTGGTAACTTCAGGTATAGAACTAATGACATCAGAAAGACAGCCTAGAAACTTCTGCTACACATCTGGGTCTGAGGAATAAATGTGAATTTCTGACAATTTCTAAGGAAGCATATGCACTCCTGCCCATTTTTACCTGATCATAAAAGTTAAAACAATGCTTCTTGATTTGTTCTGCTTCATCCTTGCACTTACAATCACTAGTTCACACTTAGCAAAGGTGAGATTCACCACTTTCTGTTTTATATTGAAAAGTACTGTATAAGGAGGTAAATCCTTTACACCAGAGGGATTTAGAGGAACAGGAGGCAGGAGGACATAGCGGGTTGTAGAATTGATTTTCACCCAGATAAATGAGAAACAAAAGCTACAACAGCTGCTGAAGCAGACCGTATCAGACCTTCACCACCCTTCCAGCCCAGAGGACTCCGAAGTGCAAACCAAAATGTGGTGATCTGGTGCTCTGTGTTACAGCTCACCATGGGCACAGTGAGACAAGAAGGCTGAAAAGACACAGGGCTGTGTCTTGCAAGGGACTTAAGTACTGTTATTTACTATTATGAAGAGCTGCCACTGTTGTTAGATAAATCATAGAAAATAAGGCCAAAAGAGTTCAGATATACTCCGTTTCCTTCCTCTTCCATGCAGTGACCTTTCTTGCACAAATTCCAGTTCAAGGGCACACATGCCCTGGATATATGCAACCAACACATTTGAAAGCCATCAGGGGCTAATGCTGAAGCCTGTCCACTTTATGCTACCTTTCCAACTTCTGCCTGTTTGTCCAACTGATTTACTGGGACAAGTGTTTTGCCCTCAGGTGAAAAGCCTCTCCTGCTTGTTGCTTCACTATTTAGTATATGGGCAAAACAGTTTAATCATTCATAATAAATCTGAAAAAAAAGTAAGCCAAGGGACAGCTGCTTAAGTCACCTGGATTCTAAGCACAGACATGAAAGCAAGGTCTAATTATATCTTATTTTCTTTCTAGAGTTTCGGGAAATGTGATGATATTTCAGGCAGCAAAGGGAACTAGTTTTACGTGAGCAGCACATACATCGTTTCAACCACTCTTCCTCAAGTAGCCTCATCATGTCACCTCAGTCCTGTATTTTCTATTAAGATCCTTAATTCATTAAGAAGGTCTCACCTCCCACTTTGGAGAAGCTTTGCTTCCACTGATGTAACACCTATGAAAAACAAGCAGTATGTGCTGTGAAATGTAAGTGAGAAAGGCCTCTTACTGGCTATTTGACTCATTATGCAATAATATCCAGCCAGCCCTCGCACTACTGAGACAGCAGAACATTTGATTCGAGACATAGTAAGAGTCAGAGACAGCATTTGTTTCTAGAATTTCAAAGAGCCCATGCGTTAACACATACTAGGCTTATTACCACTCTTGACAGTCTCCAGGTGAGCATGAGAAGTCTTGCTTCTAAAATTAGGGTCTCCAGTGTCTCCAAAATCTTAACAAGTGAAAACGCGCTGGATTTGCGTGCCATTATCTTGGTCATGCTGCTACACACAAATCCAGTCAAGCACACTAAAGTTAGATTCCCATATGTCTTGTTCAAGGCACCGATATGTCATTCACCAGTGCAGATCAGGAAAGCAGCATACAGATGAAGTTGGTGTAGTGCATATTTAGTGAGTAACATCTTCTTCTGTATGCTTTGTCAAATGTTCTAAAGTGGGGAAAAAAATTTCCGTGCTTGGTCTAGTATTGTAATTCCTGTTAAACAACTATAAATGCTTCATTAAGGTTTATTTCCCAATCACCTGTGACCCTATTCAAAATTGCTCCAAATCAAACCATGCTATTAAAGAAATCATTTGTGCCAAGTCTTATAAATCATAGCCTTTTTGCACACACCTCTCCTGCCCTTGCACTGGTAAAAATGACGAAGAGAGGCAAGCAGCCACTGAGAACTGCACTGAATGCTTGAGTCCTTTAGAGGGGTCTTATTTATTCAGACTTTGGCAACCAATTTCTACCTTTTGGTTCTCCTGCCAGAAAAATCAGTATAATTAGATGCAAGTGCACAGCAAACAGTTTGAGGAAGGCATCTGAAGGGTGTGTAGATATCTGAAGGATGGTAAACGTAAGTACATCAAGATGATGCCTCACTCCATGCACAGATGAAAGCCATTTTCAGAATGCATTTCCTCCATTATTCCCCAAGGATGAATCTCCATGTGGCATGTTTTGCTACTGGTGTTTTGCAGTCATCTAACTTACTCCCCTCCTCACTTCTGACAGATGCCAAAGTAGCTCTGCCATCACCTCCCATTCAGTCTGTCCACCCTCAGCCCAACCAAGAGAAACTGGCAGAAATCAGTTCACACATCTCACACATCAGTAGCTGCCAGAGTTCTGCCTGAAATCTCATTGTTGGAATAAGACACTCTTGGACAAAAGACTCTGCTAAGAAATGCAAACTTTTAAAAGGTAAGATCCATTCCAGACACTAGAAACAACTGAGACTGTATTTAAGAATGTAATTTCTATGCATTCCTGTGATCTTGGTCTTCAGTGAATGGAAACAGGGTTTTCTTGGATTTAAATTTAAAGAAATGGAAGAGCTCTGCTTAGTACAAAATGATGTAATTGTAGGTATTCACACTTTGCTTAAAAATAGTTCTCAATATCAGGAGACAAAGGAAGTGTCAGTTCTTAGCACTAAAAACTTCCTTATTTATCTCTGCTAATGTAGCATTTGTTATCTTAGGAAAAGGAATTTGAAAAACCACATATTTAACAGAACTTGTCACAACTGAGCAAAAAGTTGATCTTTGAATGTTACCAAAGTGTAAGTAAATGTAATGCAACAGCTGAAGAACACTTGTTCTCGGTACACTTTGAAAAAGCAGGCAAGAGTCAAGCAGAAAGGTGCATGATGCCCTGTTCTGCCATCATACCAAATCATTTGAATATGTTAATTTTGAAATTTTCTGAAAGTTTCCCTTCTCCTTCACTGCTGATAGGGCATTAATTGAAGAAATGAGAAGAAGCAGAAAAGTTGGGTAAATAAAGTTGTGTTAGCTGCTCTGAGAGTTGCGCTCTCTTCCAAAATACAGTGACAATATTCTGCTCTCAGGTGTGTCAAAATGTTCACACTAGGAAAACCATTTGTTATTAAAATAATCAAACCAATAAATTATCACTTGCAACTCCAAATTATTTTTCCAGACATTCATTTCAAGCATGTTTCCTTGTTTCCTTGGAAACTGAGAAATGAAGAAACCAAATGAATCCAAACTGCTCTTGCGTATCGCTCTCTGTCAGTGTACAAAATTCCTTCTCATTAAAAGTTGTGCTATAAAATTTCTGTTATGTGTAGCTTCCAAATATCTGTTAAGTCATCAAAATAGGCATCTTTAAGGACAAATGGTGCAGAGGTAAAATTTTTAAAAATCCAGCTTCCTACTCTAAAATATACTGAGCTTTAGAGAGCTTCCACACAAATCACATGATCTTTACAATGTGCAGGCCAGTTCATTAAATGACAGCCCAGGTCTCAGCCCTGCAGCCAGCAAGAATGCACACCTCATGAGTAATCATTTCAGGCTGGAAATTCAGCCTTCAGCATTCTTGTAGGAACACAGATATTCTAATTCGCTTGCAAGGGACGTAAGTATTGTTATTTACTATTAAAAAGAGCTGCCACTGTTATTAGACAAATCATAGAAAATAAGGCCAAAAGAGTTCAGATATACTCCGTTTCCTTCCTCTTCCATGCAGTGACCTTTCTTGCACAAATTCCAGTTCAATATTTCCTCCACATCAGCTTGTCTCCTTTACAATATCCTTCGATTTTCCACTTCATACCCTGCTCCCCACATTCAGCAAACCAATGCTTTTTCCCAGTATAGACCCCATAATATCTTCATCATCTTCTTCCTTCCTGGTTTTTACGGGGGTGGGGAGCACTTGAGTGACACACAGTTAATGCTGGCCCTTTCCAGTCACTGTCAAACACATCACAACCTGACTGTCTATTCCTTATTTTTGTCTGCTTCCAGTATTTGTCAAATATGGGACACAGAGACACAGGATATGATGTGTTTCACTTCCTAATAAAGTCAAGTATTTCAAAGAGTAATAGATAACTAAAGCATTATGTTGTCATAGCCCTGTCCTTCTACACCCAAAAGGGCAGACGGGATAGAATTGCCTTCTACAGGAAGTCACTGGTTATCAAAACTGATTTCTACAAACATTTAAAAAATGGATTTAACCTGTGGCTTTAAGAGATATCCTAATTAAATGCAATTACAAAATCTAGCTGCCCTGAAGACAAAGGGGCTCGCCCAGCCCTTCTAAATCACAATTTTCACTCTGTTCCTTTTTTTCCCTTGAATGGCAGAAATTTTGTCCCAGCATTCACAATCACCATCAGTCTCATAGCGGCTCAGCTGCACTGGTTAGTGTACTCTAGGGAATCAGCCAAGATTTAACTTACTGCCCTCTAGGAGATGAATATTGCATAACCTTTAAATTAGGTTACTGTATAGCCTTTAAATTCTTGATTCCCAGTGGCTTTTGAAAGTTGTTCGTAGAGATTTAACTGGGCTTCTCATGCAACTTTACATCCCTACAAAATTCCAAGATGTTTTCCGAGAGCCTAGTCTCAAGCTATAAGATGGCACAGACATTGAAGAGGTATTGCAAAGACATTGTAGGTGCTCAAGGTAATGACAGTGTTTTTCCTGTGTTTCTTTAGAATGCCCTTCCTTTTCTAAAGAGTTTTTATAAAAGTCTATTCTATATTCTATCTATAATGAAGATTCTGACTTTTCTGGGTAGATGAGATGCCTCCAGACCAAGACAAACAAGTGACATCATGTGCAGAGTAAAGGGATGCAATGAGGAATACAGTAAAGCTGGTTAATCGGGAAAAGGGAACGGAAAACGTGAACCCACAGTGAGGGCAATACTGGTTCTCAGGTATAAGTATTTATATGCAGTTTTCCTACAGAACATCAAAGATGAGCTTTTAGCGAAGGCTGAAGCAGTGAGGTAGCTGATGCTGTAGAAAACACTGTCTGTTACCTCCTCACTCTGAACACTCTGACATCGACCCAGAACATATAAGAGCTTGCCCTGCAGAATGCCGAGAGCACTAAAAGGCAGGCGGAGGTCTATTACCCCACTCTCCCTTAATGGCTCTGTGCTGTCTGGCAGTAATGCACAGCACAGATGGTGTATGGATGATATAGAGACAATACCCAATTTTTCACCAGCCCGCGACACCCTGTTAGATACATCCTTGTTGGATAAAGAATTACCATTCGTAATTACTGAGATTCACAACAATTTAGCTCCCACAGAGGTGTCTAACTATAATATAAATGTGCTTTATAATAGATGACAAACTAACATGAGTCATATGTGGTCCAGTTTTAGCCTGGAATCAACCGTAAGTGATGTGGGTCTTATCTGACTATTCTGTTATTCTGTCCTTCTGTCTGCCAATGCATGCCCCTCACATATTTTGAAGCCTTTGCCAGTTTGACAATTCAGGTGGAGAACTGGGATACAAATCTCAAAGATACTGTATCTTCTGAAATTTCATGAGAATTCAAAGAGTAGAAGAGACACCGCAATTAATATCTTGACTAATGTTGCCACTAATTTCACAGTTTTACTTGAGCCTCTTACTAATTTGGAAAGAGTAATGACACATCTCTTGACTGGTGGCTCTGCACGTGGCCCAGCATACAGGCAAGAGGAAAAGACTACAGGTGACTTCGGCAGGAGGGAGAGATGCAGATGACTCAGTGGAAATAAATAGGGAGAACGAACATCCCTCCCGCCCTAGGCAACCAGGCCTCATCAGCCATGCTGCTTAAGGAACCGTGTGTTCTTTCTAGGAAAAAGACATCGACCTGCTTTTACAAGCCTATCTGCCTAAAGCTGAGTAGAAGCTGGTATATATCTTGGTATTTACAGCTGACACACTTTTTACTTTCCAAGCAAACAAATTCACCTTTATAACAATCTTCTCATACCTGTCTGTATTCCTACTGCTATTCCTTGTCTATATTCCTACCGCTTACAAATGATCTAAAGCAACATGAATGGGTTTGAGTCTTTCCTGGTTGACTCCTTTCACACATACTGTCACCTTTTAAGTTACCTGACACCGCAGACTTAAAACCCCATCCTTTACCATCCCCTCGGCGAGCAGATAATGGAGTGCTGTTCCCCCCGGGATGCCTCTCAACAGCGGCACCGCGTTCCTGCTCCTCCCGACCACAGCGCAGAGCACTCACTGCAGCTTCTCTTTTTTCTGGACTTCACTTAACCCTTTCCGCCTTATTTTAGACCCGTTCCCCAACCAGGACTTCAGTTTAAGACCTCCTTGCTGTCAGGTACTACCAGTACTGCCGTTTCTCTCAAAGTCCCCCATTTTACACCCTTTTTTCTATTTCGCACAATGAGCATCTCTCCTCACGAGCGGGGTTATCCGACTCGGCACACTTGCTGCGGAGAGCGGCGCTGGGATCGTGTGACACAGAAGGAACCCGCCCGGCCTGCAGCCGCTCCCGGCGCTGCCAGCCGGGCTCCACAGCCCCACCGCCGGGCTCCTGCCACCTCCGCCCGAGAGAGCGGCATGATCCCGGCCGGCTCTCCCGGGAAAGCTGCCTCGCTTTCCTGCCGCGACGCCCAGGTCGCTCCGTGTCTCCTCGAGGGGCAGAAGGAGGC
>VZTD01002622.1:624674-858735 GCA_013397725.1 Rhagologus leucostigma
GGCGGCGGCGTCCTCCCTCGCGGTGGCCCGGAGGAAAGTTTCGGGGATGCCGGTGAGGTGGGGGCTCCCCCTTCCCCTCCGCCTCCTCCTCGGAGCTCGGTCGCCAGCCGGCGGCCGCCCGCCTTGACGCCGCCGTCGCTTAGCGCCCGATCGCAGACAAAGCCGCCTCCCCACCTGCAGCCCCGGCCCCCTCCCCGCCCGAGGCGGCCCCGGGGACCGAGAACCGGGCCGGCTGCCCTGCCGGGGACGGGCGTGGGGAGCGACACTGGCCCGCCGAGCGCCAGCAAACTTATTTTTAGATGTGCTTCCCATCACAATGCGTCTTAAAAATAGCACCGTTCTTATTTAAGGAGTGGGAAAGAAACTGGTTTTGGAGGCCTCGTGGTGGGATTATTTTTTTAAGCCTTTTTTTTAGAGAGAAAAAAAATGTTTCAGTGGTATAGGCAACTGTGGGCCGGTTAATATCCACAGGTGCACACAGGATGCTTTTACTACGTCTTCATTAAGGTCACCCCTGAAGCATGTGAACAAAGGTACTCATGGTGTTGTCCTCTGCAGTGTGTCTTCGGTGTGAGACGCGAGGTCTGATGTACGTGCACACCTGATTCATTCAGTACTTCCTATAGGGTCACTCGAGCTTTTTGATCTGTCGTTTCCTTCGTTTTCTGTCCTCTCACTCCTCTCCAAACGCCTGCAACATGTGGGTGATGCAGGCTGAAAGAGTGATTAACAGCCTGCGAGGATCAGAGCTGTTTATTACTTTGTAAGTGAATTTTTTGGTTTTGTTTTAGCTACTGTATCTTAGCAGAATCTAGTGACGGAACTACCATAAAATAAATGGGTCTTGTTGCGCCAATTGTGTAACATTACATCATTTGTATCAATGATCTTGTCATGATTGCTCGCAAAACAGAGTTCTGATTTTTATTTTAAAGCCACTGCAAATAATTGGGAGACTTGTGTAAAATGAAGTGTAAATGAAAATGGAAAAATACGCCTCCAATAAGGAAAGGAACTTTAGGGAAAAAAGTGCAGAATTGTAGAGTATTTTAAATTGCAAAGAACCTCTGGATGTCACCTAGTTCTGCCTCCACACTCAAAGCAAGTCCAGTTGGGTAATATTGCTCAGAGTTTGTCCACATGAGTTTTGAGTATTTCCGGGAATGGAGGTTGTGCAGTCTCTGTGATTATGGTGGTGCCAGTGTCTGACCACCTTTGGGGTGAAATGTTTTTTTTGTTAATCTGTTGTTAATTTCCTGTGTTGTAATTTGTTTATGTTTTTTCTTATCCTGGCACTGTGCACCTCACATCCATCCGTGGGTGACCGTAGTCATGTACATCTGTAGTTCTAGAAACTAGCAGAAACCATGCTAGTGTTTTGAACCAAAGAACTGATTATTTCATGTCATTTTAAGTATAATAGCTAGATTTTATTCTTGTAAATTGGAAATTTATTAATCCCAAATATTTGCTTAACATTTCCTATTCATTTGAATGTGGTTAGTAGCTGATTAGCATATTAATTTGAAATGCATGAACACCTGATGAAGACTCTTGGTGTTTCCCTTAAATAAATATCTCAAATAACTTACCCATCTCTGTCCATTGGCCTTGTGTTCCTTAACCTGAATTTGAGATAGTTTGCTCCCAACTTTTGCTAGAGTCCTTTCAGCATCAACAGTGTCATATATAGTCTCTTAGACTATGACAGAGAGTCTACTCACTTTAATAGAAGGAAAGCTTTTTGGCTTTAGTCTTGAAAAAGATTTTCCTTGGGAAGCGATGTGCCTTGAACAATACAGTACAACCTGTCATTACTGAGAAGTTGCCTTTGTACTATATAGGCGTTGTTTAATGCTCTGGAGTTGGTTGATATTTATGATGCTGTTGATGTGGTAAATGATGTGCGCACCTTTTTTTTTGTCCAGCAGGAAAAAAAACCCAGAGTTCTGAATGGTGCAGAGTAAAAATCTGCATGTTCTCCACCACGGCTGTTGAAATTATTTGTTTCTCAATTTGTGTAAATTCTTGGATGTTGCTGATAATACCTCAAAAGCAGGGGAGTATATTTGTAATGTGATTTATAGCATGTCACTTCTGGACGTGTCTGGGTAGAATTTCAAAACATTAATATGATGCTGCTTAATAGCAAATGCTTCTGAATAACACATGCTTTCCATTAGAGCCTTATCAAATAATTTATTAGAAGCCGTTTGAATAACTGGCTGCGCTGAATTTGATGATATTTAGAATCATTTGATAAATAATTTAACTTACGTTTCCAGATAGCAGCTGCCTTTTTATAATGACAGGAACATCTGATGGGTCCACTCATTGGCTTGTATTAATTGTAGTGAGCTTCCACTCAGGAAGAAATCAAATCTGTGGGTTGGTTTTTTTGTGGTGTTGTTTTGTATTATTTTATTTAGTTCTGTAATGACTGTGTGAGTCTTAGATACTCTGCACATTTGTAAACCTCTTCTGTAAGCTTACTAAATGCTAGATTATGTATTCAAGATTTTAAATTTTATATTTTGAAAGTGGACTGCTTAGTCTGTTTATGTTTTTCCCAGCCCGTATTAATCTCCTGCTAGCATGTAATTATGATTAAATAAATAAATAAATGACATATTATACTTCCACAAAATAAAACTTTTTTCGGTGGTATAAAGGCCGTATTTTATTTGACAGTATTTGAGGGTGATTTGCATAGTTGGAAAAACAGTTTATCTTGGACTGTTAAGATTAAAGTCTTGGAAGAGGTGGTCATCAGGATAGCAGTGATTCATATAATAAATTTCAGTTTGAATTTGGTCAACAGCATAAAACTGGGAATGCTCTTGTTAGACTCACAAATGGTTTGCTTATTGTAGTGCATACAAAAAGGCTGTCAGTAACTTTAACTTTATGGTTATAGGACAAAATTTCATAATGCAGCTCATTCGCTTTCAGTTTTATGGCCCGGAGGACTGAATGTTAGAACGGCTGTGCTAAATTAAACCGGGGGTCTGTGACAATGACTAATAAAACATGCTTCAGAGGGAATTGTGAGAACAAATGTGAGGTAATTTGCATCCCATGCTCAAGGTGAATCTGATGCTTTGTAGTTTGGAATTGGCTTAAAACCCGAATAATGTTTAATAGCCTCTTCAGATGTTATTATGCGTAATTATGATAATTTCGAACATACTTGTTGCTGATATAAGTAACCAGTCTAAATCTGTGGCTAATTCGGGGAGCAGATAGTTTATGCTGGTGTTTTATTCGCTTGCTTGTTTCCAGACTGTTTCCAGACTCAGGCCAAATTCACTTACTTAATATTTTCCACCAGATTCAATGATTGGGGCTAATGTGACATTTGGGAAAAAGAGGTTCTTCTGTCCACAAAGTTTATCATTTGAACTGTAGGAGGGACAACACTCATCTGGGTGTGAAACCTGCCCAGTTGCAGATTGCTTTTCTATTTGTGTTGGAGCAAGGTCTGGAATAGAAACTGTTTCTCAGAGAATGCCATTATCACCAGTTTGTAGGAAGGTCTGGGGTGTGTATCTCTCAGTTTCTCTTGTGGAATTGACAAAGCGACCATGCCTATACTTGCTGATTAGGTCTTTTATTTTGGACTTGGTAAACTTGTGAAGTTCGTGTTCTAACAGCTGTCCTAGTGAGTGTTCAAGTATTTTACATATAAACAGCATCTACAAAAAAGCCTGAAATTACCCTAATACATACTTACTTGAGTCTCCTGAGCTATGGACTTGACTTAAAAGTGGGGGTAAAAAACCATTGTTATAGTACAGTCTGTTCCTGATTATTGCTTAATTCCTGTATTATATCATCTTGAATGTAGGATGCTTATCATCTCTCATTTATTTTAAGCAATTGCTTCTGAATACTGTTAGATTATTGATGTTGATGGCTTCTGCTAAGAGTAAGTTATGTGCTGTATGAGTATGTATTTATGAACTTGCCATTGTGTGGTGTAATGGCACCAGTCAGTATTATTCAGTGAATACCTCTGAGTCTAAGTATAAGTTTCATTGTGTTATTGACTGGAATTTTTTCTGACTTCTGAACTTTATAGATTTCACATGCAGCCCCATGGAGGGTTTTGAAACGGTGAAATTCCGCAGTTCCTACCACAAGCTCCTGACAGGCTCCATACTATGTTTGAGGACTTACACGTTTGAACTTTGATTGAAATTGCAGATAGTGCTGTTCCAAATTAGTGTTTCTTCAGCTTCTGTGTGTGGTGGATGGCTTTACACTTCTCTTTTCTATGAAGAAATCCATGATTTGCGTATATACACCAAACTGGCCCTGAAAGGAGTGCTGTTGCTCCTGCTCAGGGGTTACCTTTCCTAGACTAGAAGTCAGTGGGCTGCTGTGTTAATCCCATGACAACTCCACCAGTTTAAGTGATTGGTCACTAATATTTGTACTAATGTACAATCCAAACCCATTTTTCACAAAATGCTTTGTGTTTGCAACATGACCACACATTCTTTTCTCATCAGTGCTGGCATCACTGCTGCAAGCACGAGACTGCTATAGATGGCAGTGTGAGGCTGGAGAAACGATGGGAGCATTTCTGGTGACTACAGTCATAGGAGGTGAGAACTAAATTTAAAACCTGGATTTCTGTCCCTAGTAATTGAAGTTTCTTTCCCAAAATAGCATTGGTAAAAATCATAGTGTTCATTGACTTTTTGTTGTATTATCCATGTCAACCAAGAAATGTCCTTAAATGCTTTAGGCAAATGTCTAAAAGGAGGGTTAAAAATGTAGTAGGTGTTTACTGTCATATTTAAGACTTAATTCTTGGAAATTTGTACTTCAGAAAAAAAGATTCTCGCAAATCTCTTACCATATTTTTAAATGACCTGTAACAAAATGTGATATTACAAATAGTATTACTAATGTCTATAAAATATTAGCCCATGCTTCATGGTAGAGCTTTTTGTTTTCTTTCAGTTACGTAAGAGCACAGGTAATTAGAGTGCTTTGAAAGGAGTTTAAACACAAGTGTCAGTCGTCATTGTAAATGAGTGATTGTTAGGATGTGGATTTATTTTATTCTTTGCATCATAATGTGCAGTTTGTCTTGGAGCAGCAATTGCAAAACTTTCATACCAGGCCATGACAGAGCATACAAATTTGGCATGGGGTTCCGAACTGGAGCACCTCACTGGAGTAGGATTGGAACTTCTTGGGATGCCGCATATGTAAGGGAGTGGAAGACATTCAGCAGTGCTATAGGATATTGCTGTCTTCTAAGTCAAATAATAGGTGTGTTCTTATTTATAGAGAAATTAGTTTTCAAAGATAGGCTCTTTGCACAATAGATCACTGAAAAAGAATCTTTATCTCAACTTGTGGAAGGCTTTATTTGGAAACAGAATACTTCTATTCATTCACTGCAGGACTTTTCACTGTGATCATTTTATGTGTACCTGACAAGCTGTATAAAAACAATGCAGTGATGTTTGGGTTTGTTTTTTTTAACTTGATGAAAACAGGTACTACATCCTTCACATTATCTTTCAGATGTCTTTACTAAAAGTCTAATTCCATGCAAAAGCAAAAGTATTTTGAATAGATGCTACTGTTCTTTGGAAAAAGTACTGCATACTTGTGTACTTGGCCTAAGGAAGATACAAACTGGTGCTTTCAGAAAGCAAGCTGAATTTCTTCTGTGGTAGAAACAGGCTTACTTGTTGAGACTGACAACCTTAGTGTTCCCGGGCAAGAGCATGACTTCAACCTCTGTGCGTGTGATGAAACACCACAAATGATGGCTGTAGTTAGTGTTGGCACTGAGGGTGAAATGACATACAACAAGTAACATAATTGTTTTTAATTGTACTAAGCTGCGTAGACTTATTCCTAAGTTGGTGATTCCATACATTGCTGTTTAAAAGGCAATTTTAACAGACTTCACTGAATTCATCAGTCTCACTTTTTTTTCTTTTTCCCCACAGCATGATGAGCTTTGAAATTAGTTAGAAGGAAAGCTGTATGCTTAGAATTTGTTCAGAAATTACTGAATAGATCTGGTTAGTCTATAGATGCACTTTCAACTTGGCTATTATTAAATGAATATTTTCAGTATCTTAAAATTCTTCATCTTATATACATAAAAAGTTGTATGCATTGCTCGTTAGGAATATTTGTAGCAATAGGTGTTCTGAGCAATAGGTGTTCTATTAGTAGTTTCATTAGATGACCTCTATTAGAAGATTGAAAATTAAAAATAAAATAACATGATTGGCAACTTTCATATTATATTTGCCTATTTCTTCTGTGTCCTGATTAAACATGATCACCATTAACAGCAAGCATGCCCTCCTGTGAAGTCTGGAGTTGGTAAAGCTCATTTTCTTATGAATTTGTATCTTATGGTTCCTCTGATGATCAATGCTTTTATTCTGTTGAAGGCATGGTAAGGTTTCTCTCCATGCGGACTCTGCTAATGTGTAATATGATGTGAATCCATATGTGAGCCTTCATCTCATTCAGGGCATCTATTGGAGCTGTTTGTCAGAAGCTTGTTCTTCACTTGGCCATCTGTTTCTGTAAAGCATGTAGCAATTTAACTACCTTAGAGGTTGCTATCCTGTCAAAAATCAGTAATATCTGTCAAGTGGTTCAAAACTATTGGGAGGGGAAGAGAGAGATGTTCAAAGACCTCGTGATCGCATAAGCTTCTTAGCTTTAGCAAAGCAGACCTGAAATCTGTATTTTAATTATTCTGCAGCACTTGGGATTCTGATGCTCTCCTTAAAGAGATATATCCCCAAAAAGAAATTATTTGTGTATGAAAAGTTTAAAACATGTGCTGAAACCAGATAATATTTCTTGTCAATAGTGTCAATAGGACACTTCGAAAAATACTGGCTTATTTTTAATAAATGTCAGACCCACTTTTTTTTTTCCCTGTAAATTCTAAGATTTCATGGATATTTTGTAAGCAGTAATAGCTACAATTCATTCAGGCAAGACATTTTGATGAGTGTTTATTTTACTTAATATCCTTTACTTGATATCCTTAATATTCTGAATGTCTGTAAGAGTTTGTACAAGGAGTACGAAGTCACACGTAGGATTAGGTCACCTGTAAAGAAGAGTAGCTTTAACATATACTGTAAATATAAGGCTCCTGCTTCCCCTACTAAAAATTCTTGTGGAGTCACATACTCCAACCCAGTGTTTGATTCAGTTTAAGCACGGGTGGTTTTTATGATGTGTTATTTCAGTTCTGGTCTGTTGCAGTGTCATTTAGGAATCTTGTCTGGAAGTCATATTACAGAAGTCATCTTGAAATTAATCCATACCATGCAAATAGGAGGTTGTCCCATAACAAGTTAAAATCAATATCTTCTTTCTTTAATTTCAGAAAAAAAAGAATAGAAAACTGTTTTCTGTCAATAATGATCAATTGCAGTTAAACCTTGCAGGACTCTGAAGTGTGCTATTGGTATTGACATGCTGTACATTCTCAGGAGTTGTCTTACTGTAAAAACAGGAGATGAGAAGTCAAATCCCGAAGAGGGAGATAAAAAGAAAAGCAAAGATTGCAAAACTAAATGTTGTTTTTAATTTAAGGAAACTTGATAGATTGATAGTAAGGCATTGGAAGGGTGAGATTAGATAGAGATGGGATGAATGAAGAGCATAATAAAGAATGACAGGGAAGAAATTACCGTTTATGGGAAAAGAAATGAGGGCAGGTAAAGCCTTTTGAAAATCACTTGTGTCTCAGTCAAAGTTCAGCATATACCTGTGAGTATACTAATTCGAATACATTCTTCAAAACAATCTGCATTATTCTTACATTCATGTCAAGCTGACTCTTTGAATAGCTTCTTAGATTTCATTGCACAATTTGTTAGCTGTAACTAATTTGCTAGCTGTAAATCATCTAGGCCTGAATCTTCACTTCTCAAAGTTTGTCTCATAAAAAGGTAAAGTAAAATACTTTGTAAGTCTGGGCAGGCAGTGTCAGAACCATGTGAGGCTGATTTTCCCTGTTTAGGAACAATACTGGAAGGCTTAAACAACGAGGACTTTCTGTCACCACATAGGCTTAATAATGCTGCAGTGGTATTTCTTCCCCAGTCTAAGCATGGCAAGCAAAACGACTATGCCCATTTACAGTAGTCTCATTAGAACACAAGCAGGTACCCTTCAGAACAAAAATGATTATTTTATTGCTCTTGCAGTTCCTAAAATGCTTACTAATGTCATCTCAGAAGGTAAAAATACACAATTTGTTTTCATTCTTTGTACACATACTGTATCTTGTTGGAAAATGCTGCTATTGTACTATCATAAAAGGATGAGAGAACAGCTGCCTGTATGTTTAGCCCTGACTGTTGTCTTGGGTCAGAATGAATGTTTCTGAAAGGGGGAGAAAAGGTCAGTTACCGTCAGGGAAGCTATGATCTAACTGGAGCAGCTTCTGAGGTGTAAGAAGGAGGAGGAAGGACTGAGCGAGTCAGAAGGTGCAGTGCTGGTAAAGTTTGGGAGATGGAGAGGAATGGGTCTAGCCTCCAGCAGAAGTCAGTCCTCAGGGGCTACGTCTGCACTTCTACGTCCACAGGTCTGGACCTGGACGTGTTGCTAAGCGGGGCTCAGCCTGGAGCAGCTCTGTTGTACAGGGCATGAATCCGGATCCAAGGACAAGCAAAGCGGTGAACGGTATAAAGAGCTGGGGTTTGGTGCTCAGGATGGCTTCTTGCCCTGCCTTTTGTTTTCTGGTAAAAGATTTTTAGGCAGCTAAAGCTGTATATAGGCTTATGGAAATACCAAATTCTTAGTGATGTTATTTAGAACAAGTTGTTCTAAATTATTTATTAGTCTTTGGAGGAGACTTTGTGGATATTCTTTGCCCGAGGAAGTGGCTGAAGATTGCTGGGCTGGAAATAAGGTCCAGAGGAAGGCATATTTCCCACAGGGGCATAGCTACACGTTAGATTTGGTTTTGAGCTTTTTTTAATAGTGTCAACTGGCAACAAAGCAGCTTTAATTCTTGTTGTGCGCAGTTACATTGCTTAAGGTTCCTATTTTTGTATTTTAATTAAATACAACTTCAGAGCCTAAAAGCTATGGTCTGGAGGGTTCTTTTCTTCTTACTTTCTCTCTGTTTTAGGGGGGATGGGGAAGCAAGACTGTTTTCATCTGAATTCTGCATTGGGTTTCAGCTGCACATGCTAATGCAATTTACACAAATAAGAGGCCAAAAGGAACAGTCAAGAACATATTCTTATCTCTGACAGATTGCACAGTGCACAAAGTTCTTTGTAAATACAGATATTTAATATGATGACATGATTGACTATTGCCAGCTTTCCACTGAATTTTTGGGTGAATTTGCAATTGAAATTTATAAGCATATTTAAAGAGTGGGAGGGGGAGTTTAATGCATTTGTTGTAAAAAATGGAAAAGACTAAAATTTCCTTAGTTTGTACGAAGTTATCAGTAGGGAGAAACACTGTGGAAAGCGAAGGTTGCTGTAGCTGGCTATTTTTCATTGTCTTCAGAGTGATTTCTATGCTATCCTTTTCCTATCATTACTTTCTTTCTTCTGCCGTGTAAGTATTGCTGTGGAGTCTTTCTTCCCTTAATAATTCTAGTCTAGTAATTCACATGCTAATACCTAGCTTTGAGGTATAGAGTAGCAGGATCTACAGTCCCACTATTCACAAATGAGTCTCCATTCTTTGAACAGTCTGATTATGTTCCCCATCCCTTGGGAGGATCCACGGTACTGCCTCCAGGACTCTAGAACAATTTGTGACTGATGAAAGTCTGGTGGTCCTTAGGCCAGTGAATCCACCTGAGAAGGAGCAGTATTCAAATGATGTCTGAAGCTTTCTGTAATACTATTAATACTCTTGTCATTCCTGCTACTATTAAAAAGTGAGGAAAAAGAGGAAATGGCCGAGCTGGTTGTCTGTTGTTTTCAAATATTTGCAGAAGTCACATAGGTGGTTTGTTGTTTCTTTTCCCCCTTGGGAGATGGGGAAGAATAGATATATCCTTAATATGCCGTGTAAGCCATATTTGAGGGTTGCTGTGGCACGTAGTTCTTTGTATACAGTTTGTGTTATTATTACAGCAGTAGTTAGAGTAGGTTAAAACTGTAGATTAGCATTTTGTTATCATAATAAAAACTGTGTTTGAAAAAGAGTGCAAAAGGCAATAGTTAAACTGCTACCTATTGGTACAGTACTGTGATACTGTGCTGGGTAAAAAGTTAATATCAATATCCTTGAGGATGGCAGGTTTCTTTGCTTAGTGGAAACTACAGAAGTTCTGAATAAGTTTGTGTTGTGCGAAATTCAGTGTTGGCATATATTAGGCTCGACTTTGTTGACAAAGGGAATAAAATAAAATACGTATACATCATTGGGACATCAGAGTAAATATTCCTCTGTTGTTGATGGCTTGATAGATAAGCCAGGCCCTGCTATTTTTTTCCTGACCCAACCAGTTGTGAGCAAAGACATGGAGATCTCTGTTTATGTGAAGCCATTTGCAGTCAAGAAAGAGAGTAGAAATTGGAGATTGGCAGCAATGATAAATAGGCTTTGGAAAGTCTTCCGTATAAAGCAAGATTGAGATTGGCACTTTTCAACTTTTTCCACTTAGAACTGTATGCGGGATACTAGCCTTTATGAGGAAAGGGAATTGTGTGTTCTATCTACCCTTTCCAATGAAAAACTAAAGTCTGTGTAAAAAAGTAAAAAATTGCAAGTATGCAAGAACTTCTTTTTAGATGGTGTGTCATTAGTATATGTAATTAACTGACAAATATATCTGAGCAGTGAGAAGATGCTATTATTTCTTCAATGAAAGATTACATGCTTAAATGCAATATATGCATACAATATCTAAATTACTTCAGCATTCTTGAAGTCCTTTCCTCTGTAAATCCTTGCGCTTCAAAATATAACTAAGCTAGTTGGAGCAAGTAAAGAGACACTTTCCAGTCCAGAATTGTCTGCTGACGAATTTCTTGCACCTTCTGTCAAACCATCTGCTACAGGCTAATGAACAGGGAGCGTGCTGGATTAGATGTAGCACTTGTATGAGCTATTTTGATAGCTCCTGTGTTCCTTTCAGTAGGAACTCTGTGATTAATGAAGCTTAGAGTTAAATTTTTGAGAGCAGGGGTGGGCAAAGTGTTCTTTCTATGAGCTTCCGCACTGCAGGATGCTGTTGACAGAGAGGAGTGACAAACCCGCATCGCTGTTTTTGAAGCATGTTTCAGTGTCTTCTTATAAGCCTTCATTTAGCAAAAGAACATCTCAGTAACCTGTGTCACATGCCCATGGGAAGTAATGACTGAATTAAGAGGAGTGCAGAGTTGTGCCCCATCTTCATAATTCCAGGCACCAAACATCACTCCATAGTACAAAGCAGATACCAGAACTGGAGCTACAGCCCAGCTAGGACAAATATCAGCTTCATTTCAGACCTCTGTCTCTGAGGAATCACCACCATGATCTCATAGATTTTCATCCTGCTGTGTCTCTGGGCAAGATACCACACTGTGTGAGCCGACACTGGCAGGCAGTGCAATAACCACAAATTTGCCGCTAGAACACAAAGAGTAAATTTATTTCCATTACCTCACTAACTGGGGGATCCCCCAGCAATACCTAGGCAAAGGCACACAAGCAGAGATGCAGGCACTGCTAAGTTTTGGTCCAATGCTAGAGAATCACTGGCCTGCAGTTCACACAGGTTTATCAAGGGCTATTCCAGCTGCAAGGTCATTTGAGCGATTTACAGTCCTCCTCACCAGTCTCTGACTTTTTTACACATTCCTCCCAGCACACACAAGTATTTTTTCCAGTAGCAGGCAAAGATCTTGTGTTTGAAGCTCTGTCTATACAGCCTAGCAGAGAAAGTATTCATTTAATTAATTCCAGCATATGCCCTTTTGAAGTATTCTTAGATATGCTGCTTAGATGTATTTGTGAGGGATCCAGTTTTATTTTGTAAGTCAATTATTCTTGCATTTTTCAGGATTTAAAAAAGGTTAGTGATGCTGTTTGGTCACTCTTTAGTGATTCCTATGATTACTGTTGAAGTAGGAGCTGCTCATAAACATCAAAGATCCAGTACAACAACAGTAGGTGGAAGTGACTGGCACTGCCATCAAAGTTGTCAGCGCTGCTGGTGGGTTTCCAGTCTCTAGACCTGCTCTTGATCAAAGCAGAAGCACATCACTGAACACAGGTGGGCTCCTCTAGGGACAAAGGAGCAGTGAACCAAAGGATGCTCTTCCTACAGTGTGGTAGCTGCAGGAAGAACATCCTCTTTGCCTTCTAAACCAGTCTTACAAGCAGCTGGACTGAATCTGTGTTGGCCTGTCAAGAGTTCTTGCTGGAATCTTTTGCCATAATGTATTTGTTCTCTGTACAATAATATTTGGCTCATCATCACTGGCATTTTGCATGTAGATCAACAATGCAATTTTTTTCTTTTGTTAGATTGTTGTTTTTCATAAAGGGTTGAAGAGTGAGCATGCACAGGGGTTGCTCAGGACCACAGGTGCTTCTTTGCTAGCAGCAATTCTGATAGCTTAAAATTTTTGCTAAATCAGCTATGACTTGTCAATGATGGCACTGCAAGAAGATCCACAAAGTGAAAAACTGTCATGGTTGTATTGGAACAGTCTGTGCGTTGTGCCCGCGTGCATTGTGCTAATAACCAATCATTGGAACTAATTGATTTTTTTGCCCAATCTGATATTTAACCCATTACCTCTGATGTATTTAATGAACTCTCCTCATACGGCAATTTGTATGTAGATAGTGCACAAACCAAAAAAAGCGCTGTGGGAATGACTGATAGATCAATCTATTTCAGTTCGTGTTTTCTGTCCTGGCATAACTTGAGTGACTTCATGTTTTCAGTTTGCCTACTTTCAGTAAACTGACCAGCTTAGTTTACATAACTCTCGAAGAGGGCAAAAGTCATTGCAGTTCATTTGTCATTCCTCATCTCGCCCAGCTGTGCATAAATCCATGGAAGTTAAAAGTAGATTTGGGGACTTTCTGTAGTTAACGTTACTGCGTTGTGACCTCCATTTCATACCTGAAAAGGCTTTGACATCTCTGTGTAAATACTTATTTTTATTCTTTTATATGTAGGGATGTCAATTAAACTCAGAAGCTAAAGTTGCTAATCATAGGCATTCTGGTGACCAACTAGGGCATAATATTGTGTAATGCAATTCTGTAGGGAGTCTTCTTAATTTAGCTTAACAAGATATAGCTAAATGCACTAAGACTGATGCGTTAAAATTGCGCTTTTTTTTTCTCTCTGCCTGTTTATTTACCAGCTTAAATGCTTTAAAAACCATTGTTGTTTCCTGAAGCACATTCAAATTTCTTCAGTATTTGGGGGGCGGGGAAGAGATTTAAGGGTCTGTCTCTTAGTTTTGTTTGTCCCAAGCAAGACCATGAAAGGGTAACTAATATCACCCGTGTGAGATCTGTATCCTCCCCAGCTGACACCTGCACCATCTGAAGCAGCACTGGACACTTGCATGTGTGTGAAACTAAATCAAGACCCTAATGCCATATAAGAGGCATAAAACTGTTACAGTATCCCAGGCTACAATATCCTGATAATTTCTCACATATGTCCTCAGAAATGCCTTGAGGAAAAATACTAAAGTCAAGAATTTTGGGGCATTTGATGCTCTTAATGAGGCAAGGAGCATCATTTAATGAACTTTTAAGGTGTGGGCTGCTGTACTGTAACTGTCTTGAATTTGTCTGTACCCTCACTGCTGCTGGAAGGAGCAATCCTGCTCAACATCACAGAGTGCATTAAACTTTAATAGCAATTTGGACCTGGTCCAGTTATCATGACAAATAATCTTTTAGATCAAAATCATCTTAAAATTTGGAGTGTAGTCATATCTATCTTTGAATAGATGGTGTTGCTATTTTTAATTAAGTTTGAACTATTTTACTTTGATTTAATTTCCGCTTAGTCCTATCAGTCATAACCAGAATGTACTGCATCTAGTAACTGTCTGGCTTTTTCTTTTCTAAAAGATCTGAAAACTCAATTAAGTTTTAATTAGTGTGTATAGTGCAGATTGTGGTGGGTGTGTTGTTAATTTTTTTTTTTTTTTTTTAAGATTGAAATGTAATCCGCTCTTGCTTGCCTTACATGACCTCACACTTCTGAATATCAGCTGTGGAATATTGCTCTACAGTTTAAACCAAAAAATCCGAATAGTAAGTCTTCATCATCAGGCTACATACGATTCAGAAAGCCCTGTGGACTTTGCTGCTGGTCAGATGGAAAACTAGGTTAAATAGGAAAATAACTCCTTCCAGCATAGTCTTGTTTAATATTCATCATAGAAGCTTTACTACTTAAACAAAAGCATTATTGAGACTTAGTTGGTGGTCAGAGTGAAAGATAACAAACATAGCATTTTTTATATAACAATGTCAAAATAGCCAAGTTTGTTCAAGGCAAGATTTTCAAATAGCAGTTTAGTTTAGTTGCTGTTACTTGAAATAAACATTTTCTTCTCTAAAGAAGTATTTTCCATATTTTTTTAATAAACTCTTAAGTTTCATGCTAAGCTTAACAATAAGGTCTCATTTGAGGATCCTGATAGTTTTCAGTACTTCCAGTAGAAATTCTTTAGTATTATCATTGCCTGTGGTTAGGCTTTTATTAAAAAAATCCTGCCTTTTTGCATGAATAGTTACTTTACCATTATAACCAAATTAGGAAGTATAATTTGTGTAGGTGAGCTTGTACATTTCTCCTTTTGGATCAAAGTTAGAACAGGAGTCTAAACAATTCCAAGTTCAAGTTCTGAAACTCATTGTCTTAGGTTTGTGCGACCTGTTTGCTGAGTGAGCTTGGCTGTCTGTGAGACCACCTCTTCAAAGTCTTGCAATCATAGCAAATTGTCTTGTGATCTGAGAGTACTGTGCTTCATTGCTGGGCTTGTAATCCATGTTTCTAAATAGTGCAAATTGCATGGTAAGAAATGCCTCGTGTCATTTGGTGCATGTGCTATCTAGTGTATGAATGAGGAGACTGAGTCAAGAGCGTCAGTTTTGCCTTGTGTGTGGTCAGGATCGTGCAGTTCCTCAGCAAGCTCTGAGGAGATCACTGAAAATTAGTGACTTAGTGTTTGAGCAGGAGTAAGGAAGCTGAAGCAGAAGTTTACAGTGTGTATAAGCTGAGCTGAGCTGAACTGTAAGCGTAATCCCAGGGCCCTCTGTTGCTGGTGGAGCAGCTTCTGCTCTCTGAAAGATGTGCAATGTAGTGGTTTATGTTCACGTACGGAGCATTATGGCTAACTGTACTGTGAATGTGTGCATCACTGGGGCTGCCTCAAAATATGGACGTGTGGTGACCTTGTCACTGATGCATAGGAAAAAGTATTTTAAAAAACCTAACTACATGCCTTTTACAGTGGTATTTTGAGTCTTCCCGCCACAGCCAACTTCCCCAGTTTATATACTGGTCATGATGTTCTATGGTATGGAATATCTCTTTAGCCCGTTTGGGTCAGCTGTCCCAGTCAAGCTCCCTCCCAGCTTTTTGTGCACCTGCTCACTGTCAGAGTATGGGAAACTGAAAAGTCCTTGACTTTGGTTGAGCAGTGCTTAGCAACAACCAAAACATCACAGCATTATCAACATTATTCTCATACTGAATCCAAAACACAGTGCTGTACCAGCTGCTAAGAAGGTAATGAACTCCATCTCAGCTGAAACCAAAAGGAGGCTGCCAACAGCCAAAGGTGCCACAAAGAGTGTAGTCCCACACTTCCCAAACAAGAAGAGTGGAGCAGTCTTAACAGTATCCAGCATCAGCCAACGAACAGCCCCCTTTGCCAGACAGTCTTGTACTCATGAAGCAACTTCCTTTTAACTGTGGTGAAGATAATGAATGTTTAAGGGAAATATCACACAGTTCATAATTTTAACCAAGAACAGTATGGGAACAATATTAAGGACTTACTGAGAAGGGATATGAGCTCTCTGTGTATATCACAGTTTCTGTGCTGGCAATACTGTAGTTAGATTGTTCCATATTAGAGACACCTTAAGATTTTTATGTATGATAAAAACCTCAGAAATTGCTGCCAGGATGAAAATGAGATGCTCAAAAGCATAACTTTAATCAGTGCTCCCTAGAGACCCCAGCAGAAGTATCACAAGTTGAGCACCTTTGTGAAAAAGCACGAGTGGGGAAACAAGAAATGTTGGCTGTTCTGCTTCACAGAAGGTGAGGGGAGAAACCTTGCAGCATTAAAGCATTAAAGATGTCTCTTCTGGATTAATGAGCTACATAAAAAATTTTCATGGTCTGGAGGGGAAAGGAAGCATGATTGTGTGATGCAACAGCTAAAAGAAGGCGAGAATTAACAGGATCAAGAGTGTTGGAGAAACACAGGGAAAAGGAGTGAAGAAAAAGCTAATTAGACACAAAGAAGAGAGAAATTAGAAAGAAAAAGATCACTGAAAGGGACAAAATAGCTGGGCCCAAATGAGCTAGAAAAAGATGCATTTTTATGTATATACATGTTTAATAATGCTGGAAAACATGAGGAATGGGAAAGAAAACATTGAAATTGTATCGTACCAAGAAGACTCTCAGATATAACAGCATTTTTAAATTAAGGAACTTGCTGAAAACTAGTGAAATAGTTCTAGAACTGAAGAGTGATTTTAAAATGTATGGGTTTTGGAACCATTTCCAAAGTATTTCCCAGTTTGTACAAATACCATAGAAGAGGTATTGCATCCAGACATTAAAATCCATTCTGAATTTTGCCAGTTGCAATTCAAAGCTACATATTTATATTTAGCAGTAAAAGAGGAACTAGCTGGTTCTTAGAAAGTTACTATTCCAATATTGCTAAGCAAATAAAAATTTATTGGTATCTTGGATGCTGTGTAGCATTCTTGATGTAATAAGAGACATGTCTGTGTTCATGGTGTAATAAGTAGAATATTAAGTAATGCAACAGCTAGGTCTAATATTAGTTTACAGATTCACTGATCAAGGCTAGGAAGGGAAGAATAGTGTTGCCATGGTGAAGTCTATACGATAAAGCACAAGAAGAACAAGCTAGTGAATAATTGATACATGTCTAAGATTAGAAACGATCATTTGCAGCGTGTGCTTTGATGCTCATGCATGCTTTTTACTTTAAAAAACCTCAGAGAAACACATTAGCACAGATTTTTGCATGAACTTTTATGTAAAGTACCAGTGGCTTATGTGTGGAAGAACACACAAATATACAGTTACTGCAGTGCTTAGATTGAAAATTTGGGCATAAGCCAAAAAGTTCCAAAATGGAAAGCTGTTAGCGTGGGATGTATTTGGCCAGACTGCACGTATTACTATATTTCTTTAACACAGAACAGAAATAAATAAGAATGTTTATCATAAAATTCCGCAAGATAAGTTGTAACTTTGTGCCTGTGTTGTTATCTCCTTCTGGGTTTAGTCATATAATTTTTAAAGCTTTAGTTTAGAAGTAGTTTAGTAAGATATCCTAGGCCATCTTGAATTAAGGAACAGTAGTTGCAAGTCCTGATAAAGCTTAAAAACAAACTTTTTCTGAACAGATAAAAGTTTGACTGCTGTTGCAAAGGTATCTGAGTAAAGAAATGAAAAGCATTTTTCTGGGATAAACATGTAGATCTGCTAGAACAAAGAACCACAGGCATCATGCCTTTATAAACAGTTTTGCTTAATAAATGTGTCATTTAGTATTATAAATGTATGATGGAAATCAGTGAACATACACAATAGTTCTAAATACAGTCCAGCTGCCCTGTAGCAAACTTTACTTCTCATAAATTCCTTTTTTAGAAATCTCAGTAGCAAGAGCTATTTTTCCTTATTAATTAGCCCTTTAAAATAAATAATATACATGAAGTTGGCTTGTATAGAACAGTCCTGAGGCTGAGGGTGTTGTTTTTTCTACTTACAAGCTGAATGAAATTACTAAGGGGGAAAAAAAATGACCAGTGTGGGTTAATCTCGGTATAAATACTGCATGAATAATTTTTATTATTTTTTTCACTTTTTTGATGCCTCAAGTTTGCAGGGCCTCTTACAGTAATCATTAAGCGAAACATCTTCATGTTCTCTAGTGTAACTTATAAGTTAGGTTAATCTCTAGTGAAGTTATAAGCAGGTTGTGACCATATATCAAAACTCGTTCAATAGTTACTGTGAAATAGTGATGGCAATTGTCAAAAGATACAATTGAGAGATACTTCAAAGAATGATGGCAAATGTCAGTATCAGGTTCAGTTTTAGTTCATTTACTGCCTAGAATAAGTAGGGAGTAGCATACAGAACGTAACAAAAAGTTTGGATTTGGATTACATGATGAGGCACTTGATTTCTTTCATTAACTTCTAAAACTGCACCAGCTTCCTGTGCAGTTTTCTGCTGAAAAATAGACAAACTGACACTAATGATTATAAATTAATCAAGACATAAAAGCTGAAAGGAAAAGGAGTGAGTTTGAATTTCCTAAACATAGTATGGATAGAAGATCATGGAGGTACTTGATGCATATAAAAGTGATCAGCGTTTTTTTGTCAGCTGGTTTGTAGTATGCCTGAATATTCTTATTATTCACAGACCAATGTATTTAAAGATTGGGGCTTCAGACTAGATTTTTGTTACCTGTTCCAGAACTGAATCAAGTGCACTGGTGTTTTATATATTGGATGTTTTATACAGACCAACCATGGTCTGTGTAGAAGAAACTATTCTAAACTTGTATGCTTTTCATACTTGCGTGCATACTTACCTGCACAATGTTTTAAAAATGGATTTATGCTGAAAAGGAAAGAAGCTTTGAAGCAATAATCCATGTAGATGTAGTAATAATACTTTGTGGTATCCTCTTCAAAAAGATCTTGGTGCAGAATGGTTGTGTTTCCTCCTGCATTCTTCAGTCAGTGTTATATTTGATATTTGAAAACAGCCTTATTAATTGCAAAAAAAGGGTAGGATTTTCCATTACCTTGAAGGTCTCGGATATACATATCATTGGGGAATGTGAACTTGGTAAGTACACCTTTGAGAACAGACTTGTGAAGGTTACTTTTTGAGAGAAGGGAGTTCTGGCTCGGCAATTAAAATAGAAGTGAAAATGATACAGATCAAAAGCTAATAACTGTAATTATCCTCAAAATTAAAAGCACTTATCTTTTAGCATGGCCCCATCATTAATGGGAGACTCTTCAGTGAATGGCAGCTGTTGTCTGGTCCCTGCCTTCCTGTTCGTCCCTTTGAAATGAAAGTCTGAGGGTTGCAAAGGTTCCCCACCGGATGCTGCAGTCGGCAGTTCCTCATGTGCTGCACCGAGCCGGGGTCACGGTGTTGGCAGCAGAGGTCACTTTCTGTGACCAGTCCCACACTGTCTTGTGAGGCACTGCTGAGTGGAACTAATGTGGGCTGGGTTTTGAGCTCTACTGGTCAGTTCAGCGTTGCAAAATTACACACAATGAAGGAAAGCTGTGTTATTCCATAAACACTACAGACACCGTTATTTTCCTTATTTAGCTTTTCAGAAGTTTCAAAGTAACATTTTTGAAAAAATGGTAGCATCGAAGTCTGTCTGGTTTTGTGCACACACCTCCAACAAAGCAAAGGGGGCGTCTTCTTTTTAATAGACGAGTGAAGGGTTAGGCCTGTATTTCTGCTACCTGCTAGTTGCTGTTTTTCTATTAGATATTTCCATAGAATTTAGATATTTTTCCCTATGCCTTATTTCCCATATAGGTTGCTAAGCATCAGTAAGTGAATTCTGTATATGTTGCTATCTGTGATTTGAATACAGGGGAACATTATCACAGAAGCTGCATGCATTTGTTAATATTTGTTTACATTATTTCTTTATAAGTGGTGGTTTGGTTTGATCTGGGTTATTTTTCAGAAAAGCAGATAGTACTGAGTATTGCAAATCACAGATATTCTCAAGTTTCTCTCTCAAAACTTGAAACTGTATGTAGTTTTCCCACCTTTTTTATGACAGAGTAGTAGACATTTATCAGAGGCTTCACTGCCAGAGACGAACAGATCTGCATCTTCCAAGCATAGTGGAGAAGAAAAACACGTTAAGGACTCTGATCGCTGTTAATACTTTTGAGAAAAGGATGTTTAGTCAAGATACATTCATCTCGTTTTGTTAGTGTAAGTTTTGAATAAAATGTTCTCTGCTTTATTCTGAAGCAGTTTTCTGGCAGCGTGATTAATAGTGGTTCATTGTACAACTGAAAAAAGCAATATTGACGGCAAATATAAAGGCATCCTTACAGATACTTTCTGAATTGTTTCATTTTCCTAAATGAAGTAATTTTTAAAAGAATTCTAGAACTGAATGTCTCTTTTTAATTTATCTGTTGTTTTGGAAATATTTATGATTCTGATTCTGATTTCATTTTTGAGATTGCCATCTGCATGACAACTAGAAAGTGCACTCACTAAGGGTGTTATTCAGAACACAGCTATTGTCAAGTCTGGGCACCTGGAGTTTGGTTTCGCTTTGGGTTTTTTGGTCTTTTTTTTTGTCTTTAAGTATTTTAATAAGTAAATGGGCTGTAAACTGATTGGTACTACAACTAAAAGTGACTTACATGCTATTTTTGTTAGGCTTTCTTCTTAATTATTCACTCTGAAGGAGTGTACTTTATGTGTAAAGACGTAACAAATGGATAAGTCAGTTCTAAGTCAGGGGAAGGCCTTGCTTGGTTGTTATTTAGATTCATTATTCAATTTCTACTTTTTCATATCTAAAATGCTGAAGAGTTACTTGAGATGGAAAAAGAAAAAAGTAATGCTGTACTAAAGAATTTGCCTATTAGTTAGACAAAGGAAATTTAAACTAAATTAAAGAGATGGCTAATTTTATGACATGAAGGGAAAGTACTGGCTGAAATGGGTGGTTTGTTTGTTTCTTTTCTTAAACTACTTAGCTGCTGACAAAATATTTGCAGATCATGAAAGGGTCTCTGTAAAACAGGTTTTGTTCTACCCTTTTTGGTACCTATCTTTCAAATTGTTCTTCATGCTTGTGCCTCCAAGTGAAAAAAAAGTTCAGGTCCTAATCTTGTTCAGGATGTTGTACAGACTGTGTAAGAGTTTCATCCAGAGTTTACTGACTGAAAACTGCATGACCCATTGTCTGGGTCACTGAAGTTGCTTCCACATCTTAATAATCAAAACAGAGTGGGGAGGAAGATCAGAAAAAGAACAGTTATTTAATGAAATGCCATTTTAGAGATTGAATTTAATTAAAACTAGCAAAACAAAAGTAGTAGTAGTTCCTATCTGAATACTAGTGCTGCCAGGCACATCACAGAAGGCTAGTAAAATAAATATCAGATTTTTGTCTCCAAGTAAAAATCTGAGGTTTTTTATAAGAGGATTATTTTTCATATTTTTCTTTGAATAGACCTTCACTCTTGCTGTAGTCACCAAACCAACACCATTAGAGATGCTTGCAGTAGGAAGCCTTTTGGTCACGTGTAGAAAATTCCTTACCTTTTGAGCAATTAAGTGTTTTCTTTTTATTACTTTGAGTTCCAATGAGGCTTTGGGTTATGTGATCACTTCCACCAGGAGGAAACCAGGCATGATGCTGGAAAACCAGATTCCTTCATTCTGCATTCTTCTTTATGTCACTAGCTCTCTTGTGTTGGCTGTGCTCAAGTTTTCCCAGTGAAAGTTAGTATGAAGTAGAGGGAGGATTGGAGTTTTTTGTTTGTGGATTGTTTAATCCTCTATCATAGACATTAGGACCCTTTTAGAATACCATCTGATTCATTCCTTTTCACTTCTGTAATCCTTGACAAATGCAAGTTATTCAAGACTGACAGGCAGTTTTGAGGTGAAATGTATCTAGAACTGTTGGGTTATGAAACATTCTCTTATAAAATAGTCATGAGAGTTTAAAACTAGCATGGGATGGCATTTATTGATGCTAACTCGCAAAGTATTTATCAATGTGGAGCTCTTCTGAGAGCTGGCTTGGAGCTGTCAGTGACCACAGTCACTGTGGGGGACAATAATCCATGTTCTGCTACTCTGCTGGCAATCAAGGTTGATCCTAGCCTTCACTTAGCAATTTTTCATTGTAGAGGTGTTTATTTTTTATCACTGTCTTCTTTTCTACCAGTGAATTAAGTGAATGTCTTTAGGACCACAGAATGTTTAGCAAACTGCCTTTGCTAATAGTAATCAGTATACAGTCTATCAGTAAGGTGAACATTTTGTCACAAATTAGGTGAGTGTTAAAGAAACACGTGACCTTATGTATGAGTGGTAAGCAGCAGTCTGCCATGTTGAGCTCTAGAGACTATATAATAACACACCAGAGAATAGTGCCTTCCTGCTGGTGTGTTTATCAGTCTGTTTCACAGCATGAATGATGCATCTCAACTCTTCATTTAGTGTATTTACTAAATGAGTAGTTAATACTAAATAAGCATTTACTTACTGTGTGAAGCAACATAGTTACCTGAGAAGGCTCCTGTGTAAGAGACCAGTGTGTTGGGATGAGAGGTGAAGTACAAATGAAGAGCAGTACCAGTTGTCTGTGAAAGCATGAGGAGAAAGCTCGAGCGCTGGAGCTGCATGTACGGTGTGAGCTGGACCAGCAAAAATGCTCACACTGCCTGAGCTTTCTGCACCAATTCAGAGCTGCAGGCTGCCCGGGCCTGGCCGGGCCAAGCCAAACACTCAGAAGAGCAGTTGTTGGGTGGATGTGGGCAACTGATAGAGCTCTGCTCCTTCCAGCCCCCAGACCAAAGACTTTACGCTGTGCGGCGCAGCAGCAGCTGCTCTGAAGCAAGCGCAGATGTTTGTGGTGTGGCATTGCACTCCATGGGCTGGCTGAGTGCATCCCTGCTGCTCAGGAGGTATGCTTCTCCCCTCTGCATTAAATACTTTAAAAAATGAAAAATGTAACTTCTATATGAATATAAGTGGTCAGCATCCCCACCTAAGCGTATTCTCTCTGTGATACATAATCAGTTTCTTGCCAAGTAGAGAAAGGGAAAGACTTTGAAATTGTAGAGGGAAGTTGTAGAGGGTGGGAAAATCATTAACTGGAATAATTTTTTATGAACAGTAAAGTGATACATGGCCAAATAGTTTTGGGTAGTTTTGTGGGGTTTTTTATTTGGGGTTTTTTCATACACTAATGTTTGAAGTACTGGTTTCATTGATTCTTTCACAGAATGTTTACTTATAAAACTTCAAAATAATGTATTTTATCTTGTAATTATGCCTATTGTTAACCAGCACAAACTTAGTAAATTTAATTAATAGTTAATTTTCTTCCTAAAATTGTCAAGAGTATCTTTAATGTTTGCCTTCACTTCTTTTTTAATTTAACATCTTGACACAAAGATGCTAACACTGAACCTTTCTCTGTAAGTATTCAACATACTCAGCTATTTAACCAGGAACATTTTTAACAGGATTTTATTGTAAGTAAAGATTGTTTCAACGTCTGGTGGAAAGGGAAGACTAGTGCAAGAAGAGCAAAGTATGTGTACATGATCTTTTGCAGGGATTAACATGTCTTTGCATGAACTATTTCTCTTAAGAATCATTATCATATTATGATCTCAGAACTAATTACCACTCTGAGTGAGAAATAGTTTAGCTGCTTTTGATTCATTCTTTCATGTTGTTCGTTGCCTTCTTTTCTTAGGAGGTTACATTCTCATGAAGAAAAGTGGTATTTCCCCTTACACTTCCCATTCCTGCCTTTCTTTTTCTTTTTTCTCCTCCACATTTAGTTGCTAAGTGTGACTGGTGCAGTTGCTGTTTTGGACCCCACCCTTGGGGTTGCTAAGCAGAGGAACGACGTCCTTGCGTAAGTAACCTGTTACTGAACAGGCTACTGCAGCCCTAATCAGCCACCTAATGACAGCCAAGTCCTAAAGGAAATAACTCCTACCATTTACTGTTTGGATCCAGACCTTTTAAACATGGAAAAAATGAAGCGTTGAATTTGTTTTAAAATAACAAAAGAGATAAAGAGAAAGAAATCTACCAGCAGAAACTAGTATAAAGCAAGAATATAAATGCCTGAAAATAAATGTCAGAATAGTAACTCCTGAAAATGGAAAATGAAAGTGCTCTATTATTTTTTTTCAGTTTTGAGGTTTGGGGATGTGGACTCAGTTTGGGTCCACCTCTGGCTTCTTGGACTTGTTAGTCAGTGACCTCAAATGAACTGCATAGATTTCGTGAGGTAGTTTCTAGTTTGGTCTGTGCAATAAATATCTGACTCTAATAATTCAGATCTTGACATTCCAAATCAAACTGATTTCTCCATCCCAGTTAAGTGGCATAATATAAAGTACCCAAAGTAGAAGCATGTGGGTAAATATTTGAAATAGGGTAGTAATGCTTTCTGACAAATAGTACTATGGATTTGTTTGGTAAAAGTTTGTATGCATTTCTGCATGTTCTGGAGATTGTTATCAAACGAATCAGTGTTTATTAGGACCATCTTAAGTTGATAAACATGGAAATATTAGGAGATTCATGTGAAGCTGCATGTGGGAAAGAAGAGAAGCAGAGAGCAGAGCCTGGAAGGGTGGTGAGACAGGGTATGAATTTCAGATGAGCAGACAGGATGCTCTGAAAACAAAACTAAGGAGATACAAAACTGTAGAGAGGTTAAAGGTGTGAAGTTAAGAGACAGTGAAAGGAGCAGGTTTGCAATAGCTGATGACATTTTTGAGACTAAATTTTTCCCTGTCACTAAGATCAGCCAAGAAAAGCTCTTTTGTTGGTTTTTGGGTTGTGGCCAGTGTTGGCTTAGCTGTAGGGAGACAAAGTAGGCAGTTACTCAACCACTCGGCTGGTGGAAGCAGACAGACAGCTCAGTAAGATCTACTTGTGTCCCGCCTGTCCTTTGCTTGTGGCTTTTCTTGAGTGGTGGCTCAAGGACTCAGAGATGGCCATGCAGCAGGTCTTTGCCTCGTGCTGCACAGCCAGCCATAGGCTGCTTTCCCCTGTTCTCACATGCTGAGGGGCCGGAAAGGACAAGGCAGTCCCGATAACCACCCTGGGTGGTTTTTCTCGGAAGCAGCCCCTACCACCCTTACCTCCCCCAGCACCATGAGAGCACACCCACTTCTCCATCTCAGCCCTCCTCCTTCCTCCTCCCTCTTCTTCTCTGCTCCCCACTGCAACTTCACATCTGCCTTTGCACAGCTCTGAGCCGGCTTTGCGAAGCAGCTGCCAGGCTCACTGGGCTAAGGGCCTTTGCTTCTGGAAATTACACCATCTGGCTGTGCACAGTGTATGGAGTTTATATTTAGATCACCTTGTATCTGGCATCTGGACTTTATTTCTGTGTGCTTGATGAGACCTGGTTGGAGCACTTTCTTTTGTGGATGATATTCTGCGTAATGTATGCACTGTTAGTTCTCAGTAGCCACCGTGAATAATGTTCCATAAAAAGAGTTGTTCTTTCTGTAGAGCTGTTGTTCCTATTGGTGAGAGCTGCATGCAAGGTGCCATTTATTATTGGTGTTTGTCAGAAATATCAGACACAGACAGGGCTTGTAAAGAACATTTTGCCCTTGAAATTAGATCAGTTATAAATATCTGCAAATATGGGCTAATGCGTGACAGATCCAGCAATACTGAGTAATCTGATATTAAACTATATTGTGGTATATAGCTGAAGATTTTATGCATAGGACTGGGTTGCACAGTAGGTTTCTGTTTGCTTTTCATGTATGTTTTTCTTTACAGGAATCTTTGTCATAGCTTTGGGACCCAACAAATTACTTTATTAAATGAGTGCACAAAGTACCATGCTGCCTGAAGGCCAACAGAGGGTGCTGGAGTGATGCAGCTCTTATCCTCACTCGGTTTTGTGGGTTTCTGGAGAACAATGTGCATTTTGACAAACCTCTTATTTGGGATGTCTTACTGTACAGCTATGAAGTTACTGCATTTTCTGTACATTTAATGTCATAATTTTGATACTTCTAAAGATTATTACATATTATGAAGATTATTTCAGAAATGCAGTGGAAGTATCAATTATTTCTATGACTCACGTATATATATTATTGTAAAAATATTATATAATGAGGCTGATGTAGCAAACCACAGATCTATGAAAGTCATGGTTTGGTGTAAATAATACCTGGGTAGAAATAGGATACTTAAAATGGAATTGTTCAAGGGGGATGAATAAAAAGTTAGATAGCATATGGCAAATCATTGTGCAGCACTTCACAGTTAAACTAATTATTTCCAAGCTGTACTTTATTTCAGGTTCCTCATTTTTATCCTTATCCAGGGTCTGGTTTTCCTCAGTTTGTAGAGGAGACTGTGCCCTTTGTATACTGGACTGAAAATATGGTGTGTCTGCAAAGGGTTTTAATGTTTGGCTTGAGACTGTTTGCTTCAGGTTGTCCCTGTTCTTTGAAGTAATGTCCATGAAAGTCAGTATTTACACTGTACACAGAGTCTGGTATGGAAAACACTCCCTCCCTCTCCTCCTGACCATCCTCCTCCCCCTAGAGCAAAGGATAATGGCTTCAGGTTACCAGAGACTGAAAAGTGCAATTTGTCACAGGGGTATGCAAAAGCAGGTGGTTACTTCTAACATGCAGTCTCTCCTTACTGCACGGAAGTGGTGTGTGATGCCTAAATCTGCTGTCTTGTACTGACCATGATAACCTGAAGTATTCCATGTAATTGGGATTTCCTTTTATGAGTTTAAAACTTGAGAACCCATTTTTTGTCCAAAAATCTTTTATGTCTCTATCAGTATCTCACAGACATTAGCAGACTTCTCAGCAGGGAGATGAAAATAGGGTGGTTTCAGTAACCTATCAGATCTACTGTCTGTCATTTCTTATATTCCAAAACCAAAAGGCATCTAAACAATGGAGCCTTATCTTTAAAATGCATCTGGAGTATAACATAGAAAAAAATACCCAAATTTGCTGAAATTTTGAAGGAGCAGATCTGACCTGTGACTGCCTTGTCTCTCTCAGTGACTTTACTCAGATGCCACAGTTGGTACAATCTTAACATCCAGGAAACCTGAACTCTTGCATAAACACACTAGAAGAGAATTATCCAGACTTAGAGTGGTGCTACTTTAAGTGTGGACAGAAGTACTATTGTGTTTTTACAGACATCAACTGCAAAGGGCTATCCAGAAGGATAAAGGCACCGAAAAGAGAAATCAAGATGTATAAGCCCTTTAATAATCCATGCTGAAGTGGCAAGGGTGGTTCCTGTTGTCAGGGGAAGGGTGGGGAGAGGAGACAGGTTGTAAAACACCCCCTTATGAGATAGGCGACTACTCAGTATCATTTGTTAGTATCAGCTCAGTAGGTATTTTAATTGCATGCCCTGTCAAACATCTCATGGAGCTGACCAAGTCGAGGTGGAGATGGACTGTCCTATTTGCTGCCATGGATCTGGAGTATTCAGATACAGATTGAGATACACTGTTCAAGAGGCTGCTCTGACAGCACTGTGGTTGTCCAGACAGGTGTGTCTCTGTCCTTGGAGGTATTCAATGCTTTGGTTGGACAAGGCCCTGAGTAAGTGTACTTCATGTTCACATTAGCAAACAAGGTGTCTTACTCATGTCACAGATCTACATAGTATAATCGCTCCTTGAGCTCAAAGAGATTATTCAAACTGCCCTCAACAGTAACAAGATTCAACTTGGATTTGATAATTCAACATTATTGGCTTCTGGGCATACCCATCATGGGACGGTGCTCTCCCTCCAAAGTGCAGTATCTGCATGTGCTGCCAGTGGTTTTGCAGGTGGTAGTCTCAGCTCCAGAGCCTTTTGGCAGCCAGATGCCTGTATTTGCACCAAATAGGCATGTAGTATTTCCTGTTCTAATAGGGACTTGCAGTTATACCCAAATAGATACCAAAGCAGATTCCTACTTTCATCACTTTTTTTTTCCCATAGGCACCATTCTGTTTACTTCTGCTTAAGGAATGACAGCATAACTCAGTTTTTGCTGTTGCTTATAGCTTCTGACCAAAAATCTACAAAAAAAAGAGTCTAGTTTATAGTTCATATTGTCAGTGTAAAGACAAGTTGTAATTTAAAAAATTTATGACATTTGTATATAAATTTTTTTCACTTGTATTATGTCTCTATCCAAGAACATGAACTCCTGGTAAGAAAGCATGCAATAATTCTTTTAATGGCATCTGTTATGAAATGTTTGGTAGATTAATACAAATTTTAACATCATGTTTTAAGACTTGGATTTCTTTTAAATCTTTTTGTTAATCTGGGAGCAGTAATGTATCACATTGTCCAGGTGACTGAGGGTTGGCTGTTATTTTTCCTAGGTAGTTGTGATGGCTCACAAAGCAAAACAGTGATCTCCAGGAAGCAAACAAGATAGCATCCAGACTGCTTGCAGTTAACCCATCTCTGCCTGAACTAGAAAACTATTTATGAAAATTACATTGCAGAATTAAAGCATTAAGAAAGATCACTGCTGGAAACTGTTGCTTCAGGGAAAGGTAAGACTTTGCATTAATTATCCATTCATTATGGATTTACATAAGATTTTTCTGGTAAGACTGATAATAAATTCTATGTATTAATGCATTTCTTTATTGAATAGATTTGGCAAGTATTAGAATTTTTTAGTAAACAGGTAGAAGTCTTTTGCATAGGTGAAGAATATAAAAGATGCAGATTGGTATTTGGAAGCTCATGTATATGTGGTTCTTACTGAAAAAGATTATGAGCATAAATTTAAATATTTGGCAATGACAGGTTTTGGGTTCTTATGGCCTGACTTTAATATGAATTACAAAGCTATATTAAGATCATCACATGTGACATGAGACTGTGCATACTTTACTACAGATATTTGTGGATTCTTTGTCTTAATGTTATTGAAACCTGGCAAGCCATTACCAGGAGCTGAAGAAACTTGTGGGCTTTTACTAATCTGATCCAGTGCAAATGTTTAGTTAAAGCCTTCCTGGGGCTGAAATTCCTTATAGAAAAGAGTTGGCTATATTTGGCTTTGTAAATGCTGATATGTTGCTTGAAAACAGATGAACAAGCATTTTGCATATGTATTTATTAAAGGATGTAAAATAGCTGCAATTGCTACCATGCATTCATTTATCAAGGAGCCAGGGGAAAAATATACAGCAACATGAGTACATCAGTGTCCTCTTGAACAAAACAAGCTTTTCTTTTCCTACTAGAAAGAAGGTTGTATTGGTTTTAAACTACTGTTAGGCTGTATTTAGTCCTTCTGTCATAAAAATAAGATTTCTTGGAGTCAATTAATTTTGCTGTGTAATCGGCTATAAGCCACATCAGATTATATTGTTAGCAGAATTTCTCCTGGAGTGCTGGCTTCTATAGTGCTCCCAATTCTACTCCAGTGGAGAATGAAATATTTTCTTTTGCTTTTAAAGACCAGTACCATAAAGATTCTTGACAGGGTCACAGCCTTTTCAAACCAAATAGTTATGTTATTTCTTTGTTGATTGCTTAAATACAGCTATTTCTGTTTCAGCTTTTTTAGATTTTTGGATGATGGTTTTCAGTACACTGGGCCAATTAATATAAAGTCATTTATTCTTTGGTGCTTATTTTATTTCAGTGTAGTGTGGTTTTTATCCAAGACAGTGCAGATCAAAACAAGTAAAAAGATGCATTTATGCTGTAGAGCACAGAGATCTGTAAATGTGTGATATGTGTTCTGGTCCTTTATGATCACTGTGAAGATAGTGATTTTCATTGCCTGGAGATAAGCTGTTCTGTACACCAGAGATGTGTATCTTACAGCTGACATGAAAAGGCTCTATTTGGCCAAGTGCATAAGTTCACTTTGACTTGAGGTAGTGCTCTAGGACACATCTCCACAGCAGCATGTCCATTTTCAACCTGGCGCGTTGTTGGAATATGCGGAAACTCCCGTGTCAGTCACTGAAGGGCGTGAGGGAGACGTGTACCCCTTGCAGAGCAGTGCAGCCCCAGGAGTCCAGAGCACGATGTCCAGTGCCACAGACACGAGACTGAGCACGTCTCATTGCACCACGTGAGCCAGGAGGGAATGCCTGATGACTCTGGTCTGGAAAAGTACAACTATTGGAATAACAGGCTGTAAGCTGGGGAATGCAGGAGCTGTTTCCTAGACTACCTTGCAACAGTAATTGTAGAACCTCCTATGTCCAGGTTTAAGCAAGCTCAGAAAATTCGAGATCTGATCACTTCTGGATTAGTTTACCTGTTTTACTGTGCCTTTAAAGAACTGATTATATTAATGTTTCTCCTTCATGAAGCTGTTTGAGAAGATACAACCTCTCGGCAGCTAAGCTAATGGCTTCTGAGTGGAAACAGTATCTCATGGCAGCAGGCTTCCCGCTCCAATGAATACAAATTTGGCATATTAGCAGGTGTCTTGTAAGTGTCCTTGAACTCAGAGATGGAACTATGTGAATATGCAAATGTATTTGTGGGCTTTTATTTTCTAAAGGGAGATGAGACCAAATGACATAATGAGCTATTGTGAAATCTCTTTTACAGTTTAGAAAAAATCCCAGGGAGCTGAGGGACTGATTTAGTTCCATTTAACTAGAGCAGTGTTGTTTTTTAATTACACTGGTTGCATGTCAGAAATATTAGCAGTACTGAAGTCTGATGAATGTGTGACCTATCATCTTTCCATAGATCTCTCAGGTTTTGGACGATGATGATGCTGGCCTCAACAAGAGAGTGCTAGAGAGAGGGGAGATAATATCTGTTGCTACTCATAAATACAACTGCCTTATTTTCCTTTATTTATTTTAATACTTCGCTGTGAGTTTATGCTATTTGTTTTATTTGATCTGATGATATTTTAATAGTATATTTGTCCATCTGTAGATCGAACCCAATTAGTTCTGTGCCTTTGGCTTTTAGAAGTAACAAATGAAAACTGTGTATTTAGAGCCAGCAAGGCATGTGACAAGCTATCTGGCAGTAATCTAGGAATGCAATTAATCGTGTTTAATTATGCACTTTATTTTCTAGGCTAGAGTTTTACAATTTTGCAAGGTGGAGACCTCACAAGACATAAAAATTCAACCATTTTATTTTGTTTTACTACTTAGACTTCATTTATCAGGGTTTGAGAAGTTCAGTTAATTGTGAAGGCTGTGTTACCTGGGAAGGTCCTGATTTTTTCTTGAGTTCTGATAGCAGCATTGGTCTACTGAGTGTCACAGAAATGTGCAGATCCCAGCAGCTGTAGGTTCAGGAAGTTTTTCTCCATTTTGATTTCCCTTCTTGGAAGGTCTGGCTCTGTGGAAGATCCAGTTCTGTAACTGCCTAAACTATGTACATATATACATGGATTATAGTACTTCAAAAAC
Source organism: Rhagologus leucostigma (assembly GCA_013397725.1). NCBI lineage: Eukaryota > Metazoa > Chordata > Aves > Passeriformes > Rhagologus > Rhagologus leucostigma. Next base: position 656,125 of record VZTD01002622.1, read on the forward strand.
TGGAGAATGAGGTATTTAAACAAATCTGACTGATACAGGAAAATAAATGAGAGCTAAGTGTCCAAGAATTGAGATGGAACGCAAAGCAAGAAAAAAACCCCAAGAATGAAGAACTAAAAATAGACTTGTTTTGTTATTTTCAGGAATTCCTGCTGGTTGCATAGAAATCACTGAACTTAAGAGGTCATGCTACCAATGCTCAGTACCTTTCAAGCATTCATTTTAATCTAGTGCAGAGATCCAAATGAAGACTGACACCTGGAATTTGAGGGAGGCAATATAATTTTTTCCTAATTAAATATATCAGTGTTCTAGCTTGAAATCTGTTCTGGGAAACAGATCAGTGTTACGCATCATGTTGAAGCCAACAGTATTGATATTGACTTGAATCAGGTTCTATTTTAGAGCTGATAAGCATTATTTAATATTGCCTAAGAGTGGATTTTGTTTTTCCTTTCATGTTAAGGAACTGTAATAGTTCAGGAAAGGAGTTTGTCAATAATAATTCCAGAAGAATTCTTAAGAATCTCCATAGCTATTAGATGTGTGAGCGCTTAAGTAATTCGGTTTTTGCTTTACTTTTTTGTTTTCTTAAAAATGGGGGTGACTGGGAAGGCGAATAAATAATAGAAAATATTTTTCATTAAGAGTGTGCCTAGCATGAAAGATATCACAAAATAGGCAGCAATTCTTATTGCAACAGCAAATACTCAAAAAAAAACCCCAAAAAAACACAAGATGAACAACAAAATCACAGACAGTATGCTGTTATTTCCAAAGTAAATATTTTACCAAATAGGTTTTTGATACAAGGAACAAGATGTGCAAGGAACAGGATGTGATACATCTCCAGTACAACATTTTAAACACATTTTAAACATCCTGGCTTTTCCGTTGGTTATATTTAGATAAAGCTTAAATGGTTCCACTCAATGTTGTTTTGCTTTGATTAAAACAGACAACGTTTTACCCATGTAGGTGGCTTATTTGGGGGCTTTTTTAAGTATAAGCAATTTTTTCTTGTACATATAGTAGAATAAGAGAAAGGCTTTCATCCTTCATTTCCACCTACAGAGAGATGAGCTAAAAAGTCCAAAGGTACAGATATATTACTCTTTCTTTCAGTGCCGATGTGCTATTTTGGAATATGTGCTGACCTACTTTCTGTGTTTCCAGAAAGCGAGCTGAAAAATTTTAGCTTAGGCTGCAGACTTGGATTTATTTTTCAGTATATTTTTCTACATACTTTCACACAGATATGCACACACACACACACATTGGCTAATGTGGGGGTTAATATGCAATAGCAAATCAAGATTGCCAATTTTGGTACAATTTCAAAATAATAGCAGCAGAAATCTGCTGCTAGACACCTTCCGTAAAGGGATTTGACAGGAGGACATTTCCAATCTAGTGGTGCCATTATTTAGAGTTACATCATAAGATAGAAAGTTTTCAGTTCCCAACTGTGAATAAATTTGATACCTAAATAGAATCATCAAAAATTGCAGTGAAAATTGCTGTAAGAATCTCATTATTGTATTTTTTACAGTTTCTTCACCACTGTCTTACACACTTGGAAGAGAAAATCCTTTGAATCGTTTGCTTTGACTCCATGCATCTCTTTGTTCTCTTTGCTCTTATACAGCACTCTGACCATCAAAGAAAGTTCTGCCCATTAGTTTGCCATTCCCAATTAAAATAATGATACATAAAGCTTTGGAATTGTATGAACAAATTAGGAGAAAACAAGTAATGAGAGATGAAGCCCTGCTCCTGCCCTCTGCTTAGGGCAGAAAAAATTTATCAGTCTTGGCAACTCCGCGCTCACATCTGAGCTCTCCCCAGCAGAGGAGCTCTGCTGGTGGAGGAGAATTCTTTTTATTGTATTGTACTTCACTCACAATTACTGTAGTGCGGAAGGTCTTGGTGTGGCGATGCTCTCATCTAACCTGTGGGAGAATTCGAAGGGTAAGCACCTGTAAGTCTTAGTAAAAGGCTGCAGTTAAGGAGAAAAGACAATGTCCCCTCTCCTCAGATAGAGGAGATGAATTCTGCCTTGCAGAGGTACATCTCTGTCTCTCTGTTAACTACAGATGGAGTTTAGACTTCGGCAACTTGATCTTTGAGTGTCTGCAGCTAGGTGAGGGAAATGTAGTCTCTTTTCTTTGTATATACCACAGTATCCTGATGTTCTGCAGGGAAAAGCAAGACAGTGTAAATGAGGCCTCAAAATATCATGAGTGGTAGGTTTGAATCTTCCTATGACTGACAGGCATCTGACTTCTTTGGAAAGTATTATGGCCTCCTTAAGCTAGCTATGGATATGTTGTATTTTTCTAAGACATTTTAATTGCTACTTCTCTTTTTTAAATTTACATTGTATACCTTAAAGACTATATACGGTACTTTTAAAAAACCTGTCTCTCAAATCTTCGTTTATAGTTGATAATTGAGATGAGTTTTAGCTCTATGTGAGAGTTAAGAATCCTACAGTTTCAAAGCTTTTTAGTATTTTTTTAAGCATTTGGATGATGTAAAATTTTCACTTGGTAAGTATCCTCTGCAGTCCTACTATTTTGCAGCATGTCTAAAATTGGTGACATATTAGCTAATAATCAAGTTGAATCAGTTTTACAGCCTGATAGTCATATGTGAATTTCCTAGTTAAGTGCTCATGGTAGAACAAAACATGTTCTTAATGCTGTTACATGGAAGGTAACTGGGCATAGATAGACAGGTTGCAAATACAAAACTGTTCTGGGTAGTAAACTGAAGGAAAGCCAGGGGGCAATTTAAGAAGCTTCTTCAGCTTGGCAGTCAGTGTGATGCTACAATATTGTGGTACCAAAATATTGTTTCCAGTGCCTTAATATTTCCACTTAACAAAGAGGTATACATAAGGGAGAGAGTTCAAAAAAGAGGTCTGCAGAATTTTTGAAGGTCTGGAGAGGAAAAAAAAAAAGAAAAAACTTTTATATTGTGAGGCTTCAAGAGTTCAGTTGTGTAAATTTATAGAACAGAATTTTGCACAATGAGTTGATCATCATCTACAAATTCTTGCATTTTAAAAAGCCATCCCAAAGCAAGGAATTTCTCAGCTTTATAAATAAAGGCACCTGAATGTTGAAGCTGAACTAGCCTCATACAAACCCAACTGTTCTCACAAGAAGGAAATATTAACATTGAAATAGATGAGTTGTAGCATCTTCTACCAAAGAAGGAGGGACAATCCTATAATTGTGGGACAGGCACTCCCAAAAGCTAACTATACCCTTGCCACTATTCAGTATAGTTAGTGGAGAGGCAAAGGTTATTCCCAGCCCTAAATCAATGGCTCTATCCATGGGCTGTAAAACAGGTGTGGAAGAATAGGCTCTCAGGCTGCAATTAGGCTTTGTGATTTAATTCCTTTGAGTCTCCGGTACTTTCAAAAAGCCTGTCCTTAGCTAGCAGGAAAAACTCTGCAGCCTTCTGTATGCAGTTGGTCAGACCCTCATTTACACTGATCTCTTGTTTTTGTGTTCCTGTGCTGTATTCTTCCCCATGCAAGATGTGTCCTGCTTGTTAGACTAGAGAAACATATCTGGAAATCTCATTTCTGCTGAAGTGTGATCTGAACTTCACCCATTTCTCCATGTGCTTCCTATCTGTGTAGGATGCAAGGGAAATCTCAGGTTATTTAGGTCCCCCTAGACCCGTTATTGTCTTTCTCCCTCCCCAAAATTGTCTGTTACATTTGCACACTATGCCAAAAGAGCTGTTTCCCTAATACTTGCTGTTTGAAGTCAAGACTTGGAAAGATAGCCCCCAAACAATTCTCTCCACCTTAGGAAGGTAGAAATTATATGACCAGCAGTGCAAAGTGCCATGGGTAGGTCTGACCCTTGCTCTGGTACTTTTTCACTCCCATACCTGTAATATGTTCTCAATGCAGTGTCACTTAGTCAGCTAAATTTATAGTGCTAACATGACAGTAGTGCTTAACTACAGAAATGTGAGGGTAGTGATTCCTAACACAAACTGATTGAAGGACTTACCTTACTGATATATGTCTCCCTGAAAAGACTTAGTTTCTATAGTATTACAACTTTTTATTGGATGTTTGCATAATTGCAGAAATTCTTCAAGAATGTATTTGCCTGTTCTAGAGACTGGTAACAACTTGACTTCCCAGAGATAAACCACACCTCCCAGAGATAAACACCACATCGTGGTGTTCTATGCTATCACAGGCATTAGTTCTTCAAATTCCTCTTGAAACTAATCTGAAATGTCAGGAAATGATTGTTTATCCAAACTATATGTTTGAGTATCTTTGAATCTGGATTAATTTCAGGATTGTCATCCTGAGTCTAAAAGCCCTTAATTAATTAGCCAACAGCCTAGCTGAAAAATTGATTGCTCCTCGATATTTGGCCGCCCATCTTAATTTCAGGGTTATAAAGTCTGGAGCTGAACTTCGAAGAAGCATGACCATGATGGTGTTTCATGCACCTCCCTGGACTGTGGAATGAATTACTGGAAAAGTTCAGTGGGAGTCTCACTAAGTTTTGGGAGTGTTTCAGGGTTTATCTCTCTTGGAAAGCATTTTTTCTCTCTAACTAAGCTCTTAATTAACTTTGGGTGAAACAAATTCCCTGTTTCTGAAGCGCTGTATAAAGATAACAGCAGAAGACATTAAGGAGTGAAGGGTGTTTCCTTTTCTTGACAGTGCTGATACTTGTATGGATTAAATGTTCACAGTCAGTGGGCAAACAGTTGTCTCAAAATATGTACTTGCTACAGTGAGAGTCTGACTTGGACTAGGTTATTGCACGGTTTCATTTTACACTAACGCTGTGTTTTTCTCAGTTGTTTTCAGTCATGTTACTACTCAAAATAAGGTTGTGTTGTCTTAGTTTAAAATTTACCAGTTGCACAGCTGACATTCTGAAAAGTAACTCTCCTTTTCCATTCTGTTGTTGCAGGAGTGATCTTTGTTTCTGATTTCCATTGCGTACAATAATATGTGTGTGCGTGTATATGTATATTTGGTGTTTTGGTGGAAAGCCTTGGGCCACTGCAGCACTTTGAGCAGCACAACCCCTAAGGGAGCATCTGTTAAGCACGTGATCTCTCTTATCATTTTAACTGTATTAGGGGGCTTTCAAAGGGGACACAACTACCCTCTTCTGCTAATACTGTTTTGAATGCATTCACTGTTAATCTTGCAAATTAATTGCCAAATTAGTCTAAATTGTAGTTGTCTCAGGCCTGTACAGAGTCACAAATAATCCCATCCAAGTTTTAAAATGTTTTTCTAATTTATTCTTGTTCTGCTTGTATTAATTGTAACTGTGTCCACTGAGGGTCTTAATATGAATGTTAATGAAGAAATTGAATAATCAGTAGATATATGTAAGGTTTCATTAGACACATTAAATATCTGTATATTTATATATAAAATGCACAGGCACACTGCTTTAAATCTAACACTGTCATACGGGCTATATAAATTGTGTCATGTTTGTAGCAGGATAATAGAACATGATGTTTTTCCAGTCCTGTCTAGGAACAATGTTTCAGGCATGATTTGGAAGCCATCTTGTCATGCAGCTGATTCTTTAAGAAGTCAGAGGAAAATAATCAGTAAAATTGGGAGTTTTAATGTCATTGTTTAAAAAGGTGATGCTCTTTAACTAGTTAGGTTCTCAAACATCTCTCGGAAACAAGGTGGGTGACAGAGTATCTTAAAGATACCTTAAAGTATCTTAAAGATACCTTAAAGTAAGTCTGTACAGCATCTCTTATTCTTCTTTTCGTGTTTTGTGGATTTTTCTCTCCTTTTCAGTCTTTAAGCACTTGGAAATTTTCACTTACCATAAAGCTTTCTTTAGGGGTCAGCCCCTGCTTGTGCTCGCCATGCAGTGCTTGCTGTTGCTCTGTGGCAACACTGTGTGTCAGTTACTTGCCACTGGCCGCTGCTTCCTGTGGTTTGGAGACCCTGAGTTTTCTCATATCTTTTCCGTTTCCCGATTCTTTTCACATGTGTACTGGTTTTCATTTTTTATCTCTGAGTACAGCGGGTGTGGGGAGGTGAAATTTACATGTACTATTCGGGTAGCTGTTCCTTTCCTTGCTTTTTCTCTTTCCGTGACACTGTAAGAGAAGCTCCAGTCTGCTTCTAAATCCCCATTTATGAACTTGTGTAGAGAAACTTTCCCTCAGCCATTCTCATTTTGCCCAGGCAATGCTTTGCTTACTGCAGATGGGAGAAAGAAAAGGGGAGAAGAGAGTCATGCAGAGAGAGGGAGTAAGCCGGTGCACGAAAAATACTTGTATTATAACCGACATATCCTACTGTATTGCAGAGTCAGGTGCAAAAAGGGGTCCTTATTAATACTGTTCAAATGCAAAATAAGTACTTATAATAAAAGTACTGAAGTTTAATATTGTACAATTAAACATGGGCAAATGTTCAGCTGTGGGATTTTTGTTTCTATAACTGGAGGTTTTAAATATCATTTACACATCCTGCTTTACGATGCTGTAGCAATGTCACAGAGATTCTTGTATACTGCCGACTCCTGTAGCAAAAGGTGAAACTCATGTTGGGGTTGTGTGTCAGTCAGACATTTAGAGTTGTTTAGGATGTGTTCTGATGTTTCTAGAGCTCTGGCCTTAGGTGGAGTGCCTTCATTTTCGTATTGATTGCTCTTGCACTTGGGATGGTGACCCTCTCCAAGAAGTACTTTCACGTTCCAAACGTGGTGATTTTTTTCCTCTATATATGTAACACTTTTTTTTTTACAGAAGCTGCAATGCTGTTATAATTTCACACATATGTGCTAACAAAATTTATTTTATGTAGAATACTGAACACTCAGAAGTGGTTTTAAATAGAAAATTGTCTCTGAAATCTGTAACCTTCATATCCATAGTTTGCTCACAGAATTCACTTTCAACATAGGAGACAAGAGGGAAACCATCTGCCATGTTTATTCAGGACTAATATTACCTCTTACTGAGTAAGATTCCCACAGAGCCTCAGGTCTTTCTCTTACCGCTGTACCCAGAGCATAGGCCTAATGTCCTAGGTTGCAGTGGAATAATATCAAGCATGATTTTGTGATTGCAAGTGTTAGCGTTGTGCAGATTCTGCAAGTTCCACCCTCAGCCTTTGAGGTTTGGAAGATTTCCAGCTGCTGCCACTTGGGCAAAGCCACGTGTGCTGACAGCTCTGAGGCCATCTGCGAGGAGCCCTGTCAGCTTGCTGGGTGCCTGTGCTGTGCCTCTACGCTCTACCCTGCCAGAAAATGCCTGTTTCCTGGGTTTGCACTGCTTTTCTGTAGGACGATGTTCGGCTTTTGAGTCCTCAGGAAAATAAGGCTGCGACAGCTATTGTGTAATGGGAACATCAGCATGAAGTGAAACTATTACAAATGGACATTACCATATGAATTGTTCTGCCTATGAAATGCTGTGATATGAATCAGCTTTGTGTTTTAATACGGGAAGTTCACATTATAGATGAAACAGTAAAGGACTAATAGTATCAGAATCAGATTACAGCTTTAACTATATATTTTGCTTGTTAGCAAACAAGAATATGACTTCAGATTAAAGGTGCTTATCTTCTTTCAGCTGAAGGACAATGCATTTGAAACACTCGGCCGAAGCTCTTATCAATATTCATCTATTAAAACCAACATTCCACAGTAGAAAGCAACTCTGTAAAAGCTCTGTTCTTCATGTTTTATCTGTTAGTATTTGATAATTTGAAGAACTGCCTGGGCTGAAAGCCTGTTCCTCTTTTCTGTGACTGTAATTCACTGTTACCTATCCCAAATTAAAACCATAAGTGTAGTGCATGATATGACGAATATCTAATACTCTTATTTAGCTCTTCGAAGGTCAGGTGTAGCCTGGCAACTAAGTCCTATTTGCACAATTCTATGAGTCAGTGTTTGCTACAGGGTAGAAATTATTGTGAACCTAAAATGATCTCTTTGCTGTCTTTAAGACTATGACCCTGACTGATTATTTGCTGACCTTTTCCTCTAATACTGACTTCTGAAAAATGATGCTTGACTGAAGAGAGATTTTTTGGATGCTAAGGCTGTACCTAGTCCAGGCTCTGCTTATAACAGCATTAAACTGGAAGAAATAGGTTAATTCAAGCAGAGAATGTGTCAGATGTTCACATCCTGTGGAGTAAGACAACCAGGATATTCCAGAAAATTAAACAAATAATTTTTTGAGCAACAGTTGGAGGATTTGAACAGCTGTATATTTCCCTCATTCCTGATTTTTTGATACCCTGTGAAGTGCTGTATTTCTCCACTCCTTTTCTTACTAAATGCCTAGCCTTCCCACGTTGTCCTCCCTTTCCTGCCCCTAGTCCTGACCATTCCCTCAGGTTTTCCCTATTGGTTCTGGTACCCCAACTCCGCCCATGTACCGCCCCTGCGCCCTGAGACCATTACTCCATGTGCTCTCTCCGCCCCCTCGTCCCCTTATAAAATCCCAGACACGAGGCTGTGTAGTTTTTCGGCTTTTGGGAATCAGCTTGTCATAATGTGAATAAAGTTCCTCTGAGGTCCCCATCCGGGGACCCTTCTCGCCTCCTTTATCGCCACCGTGTGGTGGAGCCGACAGCCAGCCGGAGCATGAGCCCGAGGCCGTCTGGAAGGGCTGCGGGAAGCGGAACAGCCGCACTCCCTGAAGCAGCCCCGCAGCGCTCTCCGGGAAGGTTTGCGGCTTGCCATGCCATCGCAGAAACAACACACCGCAACAACCCTGTTTTCTCTTCCTTTGTTTAGCTTTTCTATTTGAAATGCAAAGCAAAAGAAGTTAGAGACTTCATGGCATAGATAACTTTGCAGGTCTGTGACTGTTCTGCTATGTGCCGGGGATGAGACCTGGGTAATAAGTGCTTGCGGGGAACAAAAGAACAAGACTGGTGTGCTAAATTGGTGTGTACTTTTAAACAGTCTCCTGGGCAAGCAGGTATCAGGAATATTCAACTTGATTGGTAACAACTTCATTTCTTTAAATTTCTGACACCTGTAAAATGCACTCAAATTAATTAAGGAGCCTGAGCATTGCCTTTATAACCTTATTTTTACAAATATTTTAAGGGGTAATGCTTAAATTTTCTAGGGGTAACCTGGCACAGTCACTAAAAGAAACAATTCATATATCCCTGTCCTGGACGCTTACTTTTGTCTTTTTGTCCTTTGTGGCAGCATGACTACAAATAAATAAATAAACAAAAGGTAACCTAGGTTTGTGCCATAGTTTGCTGTGCAGCGTCACAAAATGCGTGCTAATGCAGTAAGGGGGGAAGCTCCATGGGCCACAGGCAAGAAGGATGAGGTTTGGTTGATTAAACGGTGTTGGTTTAAAATGCTAGTAAAGCTCAAACTTTCCCTTCCTGCCTTTGCAGTTCCTCCAACATATATGGCTTAGAGGCCTCGTCCTCCCTTGACGTACCCTTCTGTTCTGCTGTGTGTGGCATGGTGGGAAGGGCCATGAATCCATGTACATTGATACGGAAGTTACTTTACCAAACCAGACAGGAACTCGTTGCAGAGTTGGTTTTCCTTTTCCATAATACAGATTGTCTGAGCCAGCCTGCACAAGATGACACACTGAGAACACTTTTTAGAAAAAGCTTTTCTTGCTTCTGCTGTTGGTAAGCACAAGTATTTCCTCAGCTGAAAATGAGAATGGCAGCTCTAATGCAGTCATAATAACAATTGGCTTACTGCACATGAAATATAACATGATTTGCTGCTGTATTATTTTTAAAAAGCTAATGATAATTTCTCCTGTGAGAATTTTTTTTATTATTTTTTGGACCAGGCTAATTCTGTAACCTCACATCGGTATTTCTGCAGTACAGAGCACCATCCAAACAAATCAAACATCAGTTACCTTTAGCACTTATTTACTGAACTTCAGTCAAAATAATTAATAGTAGAAACTGCAGATGCTACAACTGGGTAATTTGCTGGAGGCAAGGGGTAGGATGTTCTAATTTAGCCTTTGACTGTGATGGATAAAGCAAATGGTTATTATACTGACCTTTTTAAATCATAAGAAAGTACTGAACTACACCAAACCTGCCAGAGAAACCTGAAGCCTTATAAACCTTTGCCACCCTGAAAATTATGATTCCTGGTATTTGTTTTTTGTAATTTGGGCACTTTCATGATTCAGTTCTGAATGTAACACAGTGATTATTTTCTTATAGTAATCTCTTTTGAAGGATGTTGTGTAAACTTTTGACAGGATAAAGAATAGAGCTAAGCTACTAAAATGACACTTAGGCATCTCATTCTAAACGACTTTGAGACACCACCAGAATTCTCAGTTTCTGTTTTACTAGTGCATATTCCTTTGCTTTACGTGCTCAGGATTTTCAGTTTTCAGAACAAGTATTTGCCTGTCTTTAGTTTCAGTTCTGAATGAATTTTCAAGAATGTGTTCTAGAGCAGATCCTACAAAAGGCAATTTGAAAGCCTCTCAGGATTAAATTGTTCCTAGATTCCTGTTGTGTTCTTGGATCAGGGGTTTGTGCCCTTGACAGATTTTCCACGTCTGAAAGAGTATGACCACTACACACATTTGAGTGTCCCAGCAGCAATTTCTCCTGTTGGTAATGTTGCACTTGGCATGAATATTCATTGGGCTGGAGAAGGTAAGATTGTATGGTGCAGCAATATGAGTGAGAATATGGGACACTCGCTTTCAAGTCACTCTTCTAATGAATATTTAATTATTTATGCATGTTGGAGATTTTTAAGCAGGAAAAGTTAAGCGCTGTTTTCAGAATATCCTGTAGCCTGGTGCTTACATCACTTACTGAAGATGCTGAAATTTTATTTAAAGCTTCTATCAAGTTTCAGTTTACAGCTCTTCACAAGTTAATTGCTGCATTTTTTGTTTCTCAGTCACACCTAGTTCAAATATATTTATTTGCTCAGATTTAAGCATTTTCTGTTGTTTTGGAAAGCATTTGATGAACTTACTTTGGTTTAGTTGGGCTATTAGGAATGGACTGAATATGTTTATGTTGGTTCAGTCAAACCTGAAAAAACAAATGGAGTTAGAAGAGAAGGGGAAGCAAAGAAAACTTCTTGGACCTATTTTTTGTAGGTTTTTTAATTAACTGGGAAAAACAGGATGATATCCACAGATTCTACAGGTTTTAAGGACATGAATTAAGTGTTTTGGTCTCTAATGATGAAGACCAGTATGTAGAGAAAATTTTAAAATGTAACTGAGCAATTTAGACGCAAAATTCCCATTGGTTATAACCTAATTCTCACCACCTAACCTCTTTTGGAATCCAGTGGAATTTTGAAAAGCTTATTTCCACATGTAAAAAGAGCTCACGATTCCTAGAATACTCAGCAAGATCAGAAATAGTCTGTTTGCTATTTGCATTTAATGTTCATTTGGTTTAAATGATCAGTTTGTTCTGAATGCAGGATATGATTTCTGAGTCCAGTGTATTTAAGATTGGATCCTTCCATTCATAATTTCGACTTGCAGCCCAATGTAATATAATTCCCAGAGGAACAAGACAGAATCTAGCAGACTATTTGCATCCTTATGCATTTCTAACACAATAAAATACTTAAAAATCCACATACTTTATACATATTTTTTTTTTCCCCTATTCCCTTCCAAAAGCATATAGATGAACAATTTACTTTTTGTCTGCAATAATAAAGGTTGTAGTGAATTTCACACAAAAACTATATTTGGAACAGCCAATTTTGTGATCACTGCACCAATCATACAGTGTACCCTATCTTCAGGGAAGTAATTAAAGCATTCGTGATTTAAGTGTTTTTAAAAAATTGGAGAAATCAAGTTCTATCTTCAGGTGTTAAAATGACTTTTCTTTAGGTATCCGTAGTTGAAACATTATTTACTCTCCCTTTGAATCACCACTCTGCTTATTGACTTTGCTATGTTAAGTGCTGTTTTTTAACAGCAAAATGCATGTAGTCAGAAGAATGTTAGTTTTAATTTACTAATTCATTTTGCCTCATTTATGATAGAATTCAATAAGAAAATTAGCAGGTTCATAGAAAATGTTTCAATTTGTCTTTCCTTCTTTCTGAACATTTGAGAAAGGAAGATCACATCCTTGGGAGGCTCAGAAGATTTCATTGGGATAACTGGAACAAAACAAGAAAAGTACCTGGAGTTTTAGTTAAATGGAGAATTTACAGACCATCTTTGTCATACATGTATTTAAATGTCTTATTTTTACTAGTCAGCAGTTACATAGAGAGAGAAATTAGTCACACCATCACATCTTTGATTTCTTCAGTAGGAAATAACATTATTGCTCCTTGAGAACAAAAATGCTGAACTGATGGTTGTGGCCATAAAACCCTTTGTGATTTGGACTGTTTATCAATCTTCAAAATGTAATTTTGTGAAATGACAGGACTAAAAACCCAAACATACTGTTTGGGTTGTGCCTTTCCCCAGAGAGGTCCCTAGGCTGGCATGTGGAGTTTGGTTGTTTGTTTGGTTTGTGTGTGTTATTTTTGTTTGTTTCTGGGTTGGGTTTTTCGGTTTTGGTTTGTTTGTTTTTCTTTTTGTAAGGTTAAACAGCACCTGTTTAACTTGCCAAGTTAATGAACTATTAATGAACTGATCTGAGAAATGCTGTGGGTATAATATAAACCATACTAGCCCTTAGACATTAAATTAATATTAATATGCCTCATATTAAATTGTATTTTCCACTATACAGAGATTGTGCTGCTGAGCTCAGGTTTGCTGAACTTCCTAATTACCTCAAAACTTTCAAATGAATTGTTTCAGCCTGCCTCCTCCCTGTGCTGTTTCACTGATGCAAGGAGGGGCGATGCAGTAACTCTACACCTGTCCCAGCACACGCCTATCAGCCTGCTCAACTTCCCCAGCGAGTGAGTTGAGCATGAGAACATCCGAGATTGCTCAGTCTGTAACCACTAGTCCCGATACTTCTGGGTGTTGGGGCTGGCTTTGCGCTGGGGTGGCTTTAGTACTTGGTGCTCCATGATGGCACTTGATGACAGCAGCTTGTTCTCCAGGACTAAGAGTAAACTTAATCCCTATCAGACTCGTTACAAATCAACAAGACGGAGAAGCCTGCCACCAGACATCCTGCTAGAAAATGATTTTAAAGGAAAATTTCAGAAAAATATTAGGCATATAGACCCTATACACCCAAGGCGCACTAAGAAAAGACCTTCTATATTTTCAGGTAGGAAACGCTATTTCAATAGTATATTAGTGCAGTATCTTTTAACCCTTTTGGTAATTGAAGGATTCAGCAGTTGATTACAGTCAGAACTTACTCTGTTTTAAAACCTAAGACAGTTTTCATGGATAGATTTAATCAAGTACCATTTGTGTTAAATTATGTCAGCCATTAGAGTTAAAATGATGGAACCGAAAATAGAGTCTTCATGTTTTTGATTTCATGTTGCTTGCTTGAGGGGATGTTTTTAATACTTAGCATTTAAAGAAAGCCAGTTTTTTCTCCAGAGCTTTAAACTGCATTTTGCTTAACCTCACTTACAAGTAATGCAGTCAACAGCTGCAGTGTAAGAATCTCTCTTGCTGCTCTAATGCTGTATCTCATTGCTTTTCTGGAGGAGAGTGGTTTGGGGAGTTCTTCAGTCCAGCAGATTTTTTTTTTTTTGTGTAGCCAGAAATTTAACATTACTAAATAATCAAATGCATGCTTTAAATTCCTGGTTTGAACTGGAGCCTGTAATGTCAGGAGTTAATAATTTAGTTTAACTCTCTAATTGTTAAGAAGTAGGAACAAGATGTGAGTGGATTTCCGTCAAGCTCATGGCAAGTCTGGAATATTTTGTTGTGTTGTGCTTTTAAATTATTTTAACTGTGCCTAAAAATAGGCAACAGATTATTACGAAGACAAAGGATTTGTTGGAAAACAATCAGGTCATCTTTACGAGGAGGTTCTATGGGGGAAAAATCAATACCAGCTCATCCCTGCTGAAACTGAAAATGTGTTTCTGTGAGGCGATCAGAGAAAATGAAATCCTTTACAAAAACGAAACTTCTTTAAATTAAAGTATCTCACTTTCCAGATGAAAATCAGGATTTTCACATTTCTAGGGGAATTAGTACAATCATACAGATCTTTGAAGAGTTGTGAAGTATATAATATTATTTAAATATTAATTTTATATTCCTTAGTGACAGCTAAGCTTACACTTACCTTTTCAAGAGCTGAAACACTGATGAAGGAATGGGAGTACAATGTTAAAAGCTAAGACAGGCTAAGCATTGTTTGTGTGGGATTTAGATCCTCTATTGTACCTTTGTTAAGGTAGTTGAAATATTTCAACACCTCAGGAAATAAAGCTTTTTTCCTCCTTCCTATTCTACTTCTCTAGCTTAAAAAAATACAAAAAAGCCTTAGCAGATCTCAAGTCAGATGACTGAGACAATGCCCAAGGCTCCTGGGCTTCCCAGTGCCTGAACTGGGTCTTCCTAAGGTGATGTGGTCTGTTGGTGACTCTCAAATCACATTATTTTGGACAGGATAGACCCTCTGTATCTTACCTGACTTTGTATCTTATCTGTATCTCAGTTGCCACTTTTTATGTTTTACTTACCTTTTTTACTCCTTAATTACTCTTTGTTTATGGGTTTTTTCTCCTGTAACTTTTCAGTTTTTTTCTTGTACATCAACATTTTTGTTAGGAAAAAACATGCTAAACACTAGCCTTGTGTTTGCTCTTCAAAACCCATACTCTGTTGTGCTAACCTGGATTTCACCTTTATTCTGTGATTTTTTTTTTTTTAAATGCAGTTCTTTCTGTCTATTCTTTTTCCACCCTCCCAAATTACCACATTAGCAGTAGTACTCCATTCTTTGAGCTGTGTCAGACATGAGCACTTTAATGCAGTTTGTGTGTCTGGAACACTGCCATTATGCTTATGAAATCCACTGCAGATGTGTTACTGTACACTCAAGGGCACTTAACTCAAAGGTAATGCAAATTGATTCCTATAAGCAATTGATGGAGCATGATGGAAAGATGGGTGTAGCCTTTCATTTGGTGGGTCAGCAGTATACATGGGAGAAGCTTTACTTGATTTGCTTTTGAAAACAGGTTAACAAAGTACACTTGAAATCCTCTAGACCGTTGTCTTTCACGGTGTGAATGTAGGTTAGAATGGAAACAGAGCTGTATCATAGAATCAGGGAATGGTCTGGGTTGGAAGGGGCTTCTAAAATCCATGTAGTACAGCCACCTTACTGTGGGCAAGGACATGGTCCACTGTTATCAGGTTGCTCAAGGCCCTGTCCAACCTGACCTTGAGCACTTGCAGTGGATGGATAGATGGAAATTAAATGTAAATAAATAGATAGACAGACTTGCTCTGTAGTCTTTCGGATGACTGCTGAAGTCATTTGAAGAATGTGGTAATTCCTACTTCCTTGTTTCAGCCTGGTCACTTATTAATATAAGTATTTTAAATCTATATCATTTTGACTCTTCCACATTCTTCTAATCCCTATATCTCTGCTAAGTCTTTTATAACACCATTAGACTGTCTTGCATTTAAGACATTGTTGCAATTTAATCTGAAGTAATGGACTTGTTTTCTTTTCTTTTATTCTATCTTACAGAGCTTTGCTAATACAATAGTGAATAGTGACACACCAAGGCATCGAGCTGCAAGGAAATATGTCAGTCCATCCATTGGGACTGTTGCAGTCTTGGTACAAACTCAGGGAAGGGTCTTGCATGCAATAGGCTTCCTTTACAATTTTTTCTTAACTGTGATAGCTAGAAGCTCACTCTTTAAAAATGAAAGCTGAAACCTGAGAACAGCGAGTTGTCTGTCTGTCCTGCCATCATGAAATTAGTCGTTCCTGTATGCCTAGGCAGGACTATCCAACCAGTGGTATCATTGGGTTATTGTGTTCGTCCCCATATGGCACGGGAAAGACAGAAACTGTGTGCTGAGAAACCATGCCATTGCCCAATGGACACACTGCACAGAGACACCTTTTTCTTCTTTTACAAAGCACTTGATTTCTTCTTCTTCTTTAAATCTGAAATGTTTAGAGCTGCCATATACATCAAGATGTGGTTAATATCAACTGCTGATATATAAATTTTAGTTTTTAACTGTTTCATGGTTATGCTTTAAAAAAAAAGAAAATTACACAGGCACAAGGGAGCATAATCAACATTACGTGGCCATTTATTGTCAATAGAGAGCTTCATCACCTTAATTAGTGGAGTTTGCACAGATCTGCTGATATGCTCTCAGTTCAGCACACTCTCATAGCTGTGACTGAACCTCACTCTGGCAGGACCATGCAAAAATGAACAATGTCTTGTCTTAACCTGGAGACAAACCCCGCACTTGTTAAAGAGAGAAGAAAGAATTGTATAAAGACAGAGTGGCCAATGAAGGGACCTTAGGGAAGACCATGTCTTGAGAGAGCTACCTAGGAAAAGTAAATTGAACTAACTGAAGCAGCATAAAATTAAAATGGATTAGCTAAGCATCATTAAATGTGTATGCTGATTTATGTTCAAAAGCACAACAGCCTGAAGAAAATTAGTCTGTATTTTTTTATTTTAATCTAGGGAAGTGAAGGGTGAGTTTTTTACTCGTATTTCTTTTTGAAAGAAGGTTGCTGATGTTGTTTGAGTTTTCTCTTTATGCATGGCAAAGACATGAGATTTTGGCTGGGAATGTTAATTTTCTGTAGAAAAGAATAAGATAGAAATCGCAAAAGTCAAAGTGCTAAAAAAAATATAATGGAAGCCACTTGTATTGTGAGCTAGGGATGTTTGTTTAACTAAGTACCATTGAAAATCCACTTCTAGTACTGTTATTAGTATCTTGTAGGCTTTCTTTCCTTCTCCTTCATCACTTGCATACGTAGGTAGTCTGTATTATTGTTGAATGATGCTTGTTCACTGATGTGTCAGTTTTGAAGAGCGGAAGGTGAGAAAAATACTTTGGGTTTTCTGCCTCTCCCAGGACCAGGCACACCTCCCTTTCATGGCCATATGCCTGTGCCTCAGGTGTTCCCAGCCAAAATAAGCTCTGTGTATTCACACATGATCTTTACTTTGGTAAAAGCAGTGTGGTGTTGCTGTGAGTTAATGTAATAAGGGCCATTGGTTAACAGAACTTTACAGAGCTATTCAAAGTAAGAATGTAGGTTGCTAGTCCGTGATTTTACAATAGAATAGCTAGTATTTTGTAACAAATTCACTGCTTTTTTTTTTTTCAGTGAAAATATTGTCGCAGTTAGAAGTCTTGAGGTACTCTCTCAAAGCATTTCTGGAGTGCAGACCAGCATACAGTCTAGCAAAGTCACTTTCTAAAATAAGTAAGTTGATTTAACACCATATTTGCATGCAAATTATAATTATGAAAAATAATGAAAGAAATAAAGGGTTTTATATATAAGAAAAATTCTTAGAAGTTGTTTAACAGTGACATGAATAAATTATTTAATTTCTCATGAGCTTTCGTGCAGCTAAGACAGCTAGTATGTATGACTTACTTTTTACTTTTGACTGGCTGTGTTAATTGGGAAAGACTTGCCAAAATCTAATTACTTTTAATAAGGATGCTTAAAGTCATGGGTACAGTATGTGTCTTGATTCAAATGAGTAATAATGATCTGTGTTCAGTATTTTAATTTGGTGAAGATTTGAATATCCTACCTCCTCTCTGAATAAATTGTACTGCATGGCAATAATGTATGCTTGTGATCTGCATATGATAATTGCTGTTCACTTATGGTACCCCTGTTGACATTTGGGAGATTGGCCCGTGTTGGTGCTGCATTTTACAAGTACCATCCAGTAAGAAGGGAAAGCAAGTCTGACTTGTCCCAAAGCTTTTCTCTTCCTTTCCTGACTTGAAAAAATTGGCTTGGTTTCCCATTAATACTGTTACCAAGACCTTCTGCTGTCTGAAAATGCAGGAGGAGGGAGGGGTAGCATTTTTTGTTATTAGCTGTTCATATTGTAAGCTGGCGTTAGTTCTGTGTTACAGTTTTTTATTGAGCCTTATGTTAAGATATGCCTTTGGTGCATTGCTGGTTGTGTGTCCACCCATTGATCTGGGTGAGTGGCCACTGCTTTATTAACAGAAATTATGTTATTGATAACATCTTGCTTTGATCTGACCTCCATTTTTGTGGTCTCATACATATTTTTATATATATATTAATATACTCTTCAGCATTTTAGTTCTTGCATATTTCTATTAAAGTGACATTTTCTTCAGGAAGGATGGGTTGATGATTCAGAGAAAAGCTCTGGATTCTGCATGAAGTCCGATGTAATAGGTGCGTGTTGTCAGACTCATTTTCTTCTTGGGTTCACTGGCATTTTATGGAGTGGGGAGAATAATTTCCAAATGTTCTTGTAAGCAACTGATGAAAATGCTGCCTCATCTGTAAGTTATATTTGGGACTTAAATCAGATTCTCTGTGTCCATTGGAGAGTCACTTGAACATGGAAATGAGAGAGAAGGTAGGGAGGAAGGTGAAGTTAAAATAAGGAAGGCTTCTTCTGCTATTATTGATGCCTCGAGTGGCCACCTAAAAACAGAGACTAGACAAGAATAAGGGAATAAAGGTAGGTATTTATTTGAAGGACCTTCAAAGGTACACCCTGGGGAGTCAAAGGCTACACCCAAGATGGACCCTGGGTCATGAGTTCTTCACACTTTTATAAGTTTGGTTCATTTGCATATCAGGGTTAATTGTCCAGTTATAACCTCAGTTCATGATGTGATTACCCCAAGTTTGCCCCCCTTCAGAGGCTTTTAGTTTACACATTTTGGGGCCTGGTGTCCTTGATGTAGAAGCTTAGAGAGGTTTAATGAATGAGAGAACAGTACCTGACAGGCCACAAGAAACTTCAGAGTTACACACTAGGCAGTACAAGATTTAAAAAATATAAAAGTTAAAACCTAAGGCATCATTATGGCTTGGAATTTTGTGTTTTGATTTATTGTTTATTTGTTTTAAAAACTGTTTAGTTGTCTCCTAGATTTAAATTGCCACCATCAGTTGTTACAGATATTAAAACTCCTTTTGAAAGCAAAGATTCTAGTGTTCAAGTGAATGAACCCCATTGTATTACACAGTAATATAACTCAAATCTTAAATGTCTAAGGATTTGTAGACTTCATTGTGCTGAAAGACCTTGTGAAGCAATTACAGCCCTTGCATCCTGATTTCAGCACTGATTTCTGTGTGTGCTGCCTTAGAAACAGCATGTGAAAAAAGAATCTGGTTGAGTAACATGGTTTGCCAGTTTCACCCTTTGGCTCTCTGCTATGTCCTTTCTAGGGGAAAATGATTAAAGTGTAGAGGGAAATCTTTAAACTTGTGCCAAATGCTCACCTTCTGGGAAATATAACAGTTCTGAGGCTTTTGTATGTTTACATAGTTTTCAAGAAGAACTATTGAACTAATATTCAACACTGGTTGTTTGCAAAAAATGTATATGAGTGTAAAACACAGAATATTTTAAAATAGAAGTCAGAGTCCTAAGAAATGTTAGCAAAATAGGAAAAAGACAAAAATATTTAAAAATATTTAAGAAAAAGTCAGTTACTCTTTATATCAAATGGTAGTAGCCTTAACTGCTCATGTGCAGTAAATCCATGGGGGTTTGTTGACATTATTTCTAAGTAAATCTTTCTTTGGCCATCAAGAGGCAATAGAAATTTTTATTCTTTTTATCTGATTTAAGATGCACTGTGGACGGTGCAGTCACCATAAAAATATGCTCATCTTTGGCCTATAGAGATACATTTTTGTGCTAATGGATTGGGAAGATTGACAGTAATTTTTTTCATAGAGTTGTGAAATACATATTTTAATACATGGAAGACAGACATTATTTTTAAAGTCTTACAGTAGTGCATCTGCAGTGATGAAAAGCTTATCAACCAAGTAAAGTGTTTTAAAAGAATTAGACTTAAAGGTTGTCATAATGGCTTTGATTTAGCCTTCTGGCTGATATTTTGTTTCTCTCCTGAGGAGCAATCTTCACATAAGCAAGTGGAGATAATGACATTGAAGTTCTCTTGGCAATCTGATGAGTCTGTGGACTGCATACAAATCACTCAAAATATATTTCTTCTCTAGTTCTTGTTTAATTTTAGATACTTTTGTACACTTGTTGGGTGCATTTGGCAGGTAACTAACTTTCAGCTATTTATACTTTACACATTTACACATTTACACATTTAATTGGAGCATACTGTATCCAAGTTAAGTCACCTGATAATCTTGGAATCTCTGAAATAAAAAATTGCATTGTTTTCTTAATTTTCTTTTTTTTGCTGTCTTACTGTACCTGAAGTTGAACAACAACAAGAAGTTTAGGATTTTCTGAAAATACTTGCTTAATTTCAAGAAGTATTTTTAAAAATCAGCATTTTATTAATCTATCTGGGTTCTAGACTGTTATGCCTGAAGATTGGTGTAGAAAGTAGAATTCATCATAGTTACAAAAGACTACCTAATGAAAAATCCTAGAACACAACTAAAGTGAGATGGAAGATTTTTTTTTTACTGCTTCTCATGATAAAAGATGCCCTTATGGATGAATTCCTTATGGTATGTCTGGTAAGCAGATTGATGCTGAGTTCATAAACTTAGGTTTTTGTAAAGAACGTAGCTCTCATTAATTTTCTTTATTGTTATTAATTAAGAGTGGTTATTTTGGAATGTAGTTTTTCATGAATTTTGGAGGTTGGATCTCAAATTAGGAACCTGACATGAGTAGCTCAGGACATTCTTTATTATATTTGGGGTTTTTGGGAAATTGAATTTGCAGAGTTTTTCACAATATGATATCAATTTAAATTCCTTTGCACTGGATATACTAATGTGTAGCTGCTATGCGAAGTTAAAATGCAGCATTATATTTAGGTGCAATTTCAAAGACCCAACAAATGTCTGTTCATGCTTTTAAATCATATTTTAAGTTGTACTTAAAATTTATTAAAATAAGAAATCTTTTCTATCTATTACTCAAAGATATTTCTGTCTCAAGGAAAAAAATGATTGTAGTTATGCAATGTATATTGTGTGTGACACAATCCCGTGGCTGCTCTTACAAGGACCTGTTGTGCAGTGGGCTTTTTATTTATTTAGTTGGTTTAGAACTGCCTGAGGGTATTGATGTGACTTTCTGTGGGGTTTTGCTCTGTGTCTTTGGAGTTACTGTTTCATGTTGGCTGTAATGGCAACATGCTTTAGTTGCAGAACGTGTTAGAGATTGAGTGTCTATACGGTATCTGTATGCTCAATTTGTTGTGAATTATCTGCTATCAGAGTAAACCTTTTCTGGGGTAATTTATGCTGCAAACAATATAACACTGGCACAATAATTATTAAGCATAATCTTCAGTCTGTGTTTTGGTAAGGAGAGGGACAGCTCACAAGTGCCGTCTTTCTAACTGTAATCTCGTTTGTCCTGTATTTCCTATTTTGTTTAGGATCTTTGAAGTAGTCAGTCTCTTGCTGGGCCATCCTCTCCTGTTCTTATGCAAGTCAGAGAAATCTCTCTCTAGCAAATTTGCTCTATTTCTTCTGCATTTTGCCTGGATAACTCTCCTAGCAATTCCCAGACCAAGTTCAGAAGCTGGCAAGAGCTGAGGAATCAAGAGAGGACTGGATGTTCCCAGCAGCATTTAGATAATGTTTTGCTGTACACTTGTAGGCTGCTTCATGGCACCTGGCCTCGTGGCAAGAGAACAGCCCCAGGAGTTAATGAAGGCATGGCGTTCATGGTCCTGCATAGTTGAATCACCAGTCTGTCCAGCAGGACATAACTTTAATTACTGTAGAGGTCATTAAAACTCAGCACCAGTTTGTTCAGTGAGTCACAATAAAGTACTTCTGATAAGACTTGTTTAGATTTATCATGGACAGTTACTGACTCGTCTATAGAGAATCATTCAAGTATTAAATTTCTACTAGTTGCTGAGGCTCTGTTCCAAAGTAAAAAGTCTAATCTGCAGCAGAGGTTTTGCTATTACAGAATGATGCCAGGGTGAAAGAAGGATGACAAGAAAAGCAGAATACCAGAGACTAAATTAAGCTCACAAGATGAATTTCAGGGTCTGAAATGTAATTTTCTGCCCAGTGAATTGAGGATAAACAAAACATACGTGTACAAGTCCAATTTTAAATCTGTTCTGGAATTAGAAAATCAGCAGTTCTCTCTTTAGAAGCTAGTAATAATGTAATTTAAATTTAGATTTGTCATACTAAATGTTGTTGGACTCTTAAGTAAGAGTAGTGTCACAGTTCGTCCTTTATCTGGTTTCAGGGTTAAGAATGCTTCTGCATAATCTATTGTAATATTTTTATTCTTCCCACTTGAAAGCCCATCCTAAAAGAGGTCTCAGTGACCATGTAAACTTCAGTCATCAGCAAGGAGAATGATGGTGATGGAGAATGATGCTGATGGAGATGGAAAAGGCCCAGGTAGTCAATACTGCCTTTGCCTCAGTTTTTACCTTCAGGACATCTTCAGGAATCCCAGGGCCCAGAGACCACTGGGAAGGTCTGAAGTAAGGCCTTACCCTTGGTACAGGGATAACAGGTTAGGGAACATTTGAAACAAGCTGGGCATCCATGGGACCTGACAGGATGCAACCACAAGTGCTGAGGAAGCTGGCTGGCATCATGGTCCGGCCAGTCCTGATAGTCTTTGAAAGCTCATGGCTACTGGGGGAGGTTCCTGAGGACTGGAAGAGACCAAAAGTGACTCCTTTCTTCAGGAAGGGCAACAAGGAGGATCTGGGAGCTGCTGGCTGGTAATCCTACCATAATCCCTGGGAAAGTGATGGGGCAAATAATCCTATAATCCATTTCTAAACGTAAGAAAAGTAGATGAACAGGACCAGTCAGCATATTGGTATGAAGGGGAAATCATGCTTTACGAACTCGATAGCCTTCTAAAACAATAGATAGCCAGCTTGGTGGATGATGAAAGATCAAAGGATACTATTTGTTTCAGCTTTAGAAAGGCTTTTGACAGTATCTCCTTGAACATCATCATACACAAAATGATGAAATACAAACTCGATGAATGAACAGTGAGGTGAGTTGAAGGCTGAGCTGCCAGGCTGCCTGGGTTGTGATTGGCAGCATGAAGGCTCACAGGAGATCAGTCACTAACAGCGTAGCCCAGGGGTTGGTTCTGGAGCCACTACTGTTTAACAGGAATCTCATGAAGCTCAATGAAAGGGAAAGTCAAGTTAATACAATTTTAACACAGTTTTCTTCAGTATTTCCCCTACTACTTCTACAAGTACTTTGGTTCACTCTGTATTACTGAAAATCTTACAATTCTCTTACTCTACTTTCCAAGATTATTATAATTGTTTAGGCATTTCCCGATTATTCTGTTCATTGACAGCCTTTCTCACAAAATATTTCCAGAAAATAGAATCTACTTTTTTTTTCTTTTTGTGGAAGATCAATGGTAAAACTGTCGAGCAATCCTACAGGCCTACTTCACGGTGTGTTGCCTATAAGCAAGGCCCATTGTTGCAGGAGTTGCAGACGCCTTTCTTTTCTAAGCTCCCTTGCTTTCCTCCACTCCTGATACTTGCATAAGGAATAGCGGAAGGAACTTCCATGAGCATTAGCATTGCTCCTTTCTCACAGTAGATGTCTAGAATGAACAGATGCAGTAACTTTAACAGAGTTATCATCCTATACACACTGATTATCACTGTCCATTCTGGCTTTTTAAATCTTCAAGCTCATTTTCCGACCATGCTTCTTGCAATGAGAGCTAAAATTTATCTGTTCCTGCAACAGCCAAAGTTTAATAAGGGCTCAGCCAGAAAAGTGGCATGGAAGAATGTACTTACTATAAAACACAGTGCCTCTAACAGGTGTCTGTAAACACATATGAGCTGTTGGGAAAGCTATTTAACCACGTAACACCTATGAAAGGCCTGTCTCTTTTTAACAGGTTGTTTTGGGGTTTTGTTTTATTTAGAAGCATTAGCTTCCTTTGCTTCTTTCCCCCATCTGAACACCCATCGGCCTCCATTGCACTGGCCTGTGGGCATACTCATAACCTCATTCTCAACTGAAGGTAATGAAGGTAACACTGTAGCCCTGGGACACACCCACTACTCAAATCAAACTTCTGCTCCTAGCTAGTGTCAGCACAAGGAGACCTGGTGGAAATTTATGGGGGAAGGGGAGAGGACGGAAGAATTTCACAGCTTTTTCAACAGTAGCACAATCTCGGGTTACCTTAATCAAACAAGAAAACATCCTCTGGGTGAAATCTGTTGTATTATTAGATGGGGGAGAAGTATCCTTCTGTTCTTGGAGATGTTTCCATTTTATAAAGAGTTCTGCCTGTGCTGATGCTCTGTTTTTAGTTCACTGAATTAGTCAGTAGGTAGCGATGACCTCCGTCGATCTGTGGAAGAGTTCAGGCAAGGTTTGTGCATTGGAGCCCAGTGTGAGTCAGGAGGATTCGGTGTCGCTGAGCACCGGTACCCGACTGAGCATGAGCTCAAGTTCCACACCCAGCACCGCCTGCAGCTACACTGAAAGATTTCAAAGCAGGTGAATCCCAGTTGTTATTTTTTTATGATCTCCATTCCCTTTTGAATTAGGTTGCTATAAAAGTTAACTGGATTTTTTTCCAGATCTAAGCATCATATTCAAATAAAAGTATTCTGTCTCAGTGGATTGTTTTCAGTTATATATCCTGTATTTAGATCTCACTTCACAGCTGAGAAGCCAAACTAGAGATGAAAAGAAAGAACTATTTTCCTCTTCTGATCTGGCAAAAAAAAAAACAAAAGGGAGAGAATAAGATCTGCTAATTTTAATAACTTTTTAAAAATTGAGTTTAGATTTTTAAAGCCTTTAATGATGCAGTGGACAAACAAGTACATGGGAGTTTGATATTTAACCAGATTAGACACTTAATAATATACAAAGCAACTGTTAGATGTTTCAGAAGCTAAATGCCTTTGAAAAATCTAGGCTGTGGTGACTCAAAATCATTAATCATTTTAAGTGTAGTTAAAGCAACTATAATTACTACTGCCTTTTCTAGGAAACCATTCAATTTAAAATGTGACATCTTTTTGTGCTTTCTTCCTTGTGTACTAAGCCTAAAGTACTTCCTTTTTTCTTTTAGTTAATAAAAAGCAGATTGTATTTTTTTTTTGTACGTTCTATTGCTACATTGCAGTTTCCATTCAAATGTAGCATGCAAGAAACCTTGAGTAACATAACCTTCTTAAACAGGAAGAAGGTCATTTACCTTTTCCCAGCATAAGCAGGCAGCTGTATTAGACCTCATATCTCTGGGAGAACCGAGACATTTTTTAGTTTAGCAGGAAGGGATGGACTCTGAAGGATATAAAAGACCCAGTTACAAAGACTGCACACATATTTAACTTGGCCGCTGTGACGACACTGGTGCTTCTGTAGAACAGCAGCAAGTTGGAGGATTCTGGAGCTTTTCTGTTGCCTGGGCCCAGATCGAAGCGTTGCTGTTGCAAAACCTTCACCACAGCAAGGGAGAGCCCTCGAACAAGTGCTCATCAGTTAAACAGTACTATGTTCAGGGGGAAAAATAGCAGCAAAGAAAGACTCTCTCTCTGAAACTGAGATCTCTCCTGGCACAGATAACTCCGAAAGGTGAAACAGTACATACTTACAGATAATGTTCTAATTTTAAAAAAAAAGTCTTGCTTCCCCGTACTTAAAAAAAATTATAGAAAAAATTTTGCAAGTCAGAACAAGTGTTCTTATGTAAGATCAGTGAGATCTTTTTTTAACCAAATTGTTGTCTCCTATCTAGCCAGCATCTAAACACAGTGTTGTGCAAGTTGAGGGTGTTACATGGTAAACTCCAGATGCCGTCTCACCAGTGCTTGCCTAGGAGAGTTATGTGGAAGGTGAATTCAAAACTACTTAGAACAAGACATATTCCCTTCGACAACTGATTAGGATTGAGATGGTTTACTGCCATCCATTCTTGAAAGAATGGAGAAAATAATTTTGAATAGTAACAGGAGAGCACTAAGGCAGAAGCTGTAACTGAAGGGTCATTTGCATGTAATGAGGAATGTGAGGGAAAAGCAACCACGAGAAACAGAAATTTCACTGTACAATCATATGGCCTGATTTTTCCTGACAGTACCTCACAGCAGTCATTTATGTGAAGTTGCTGTAAAGTAGCGAGTGACTTGAGTCATGAAGATTTTTGCTCCCAACTATTTATGTTTACTTTGGATATTCAGAAATATTTCAAAGGGATGAAGGGCATGTTGACAGCCTAGCTATTAAAGGTATCAAGTGAGCTAAGAAATGTATATGCATGTCCTGTTTATAACCTACAGTTCAGGGAAAGAAAAAATTATTTTTTGGTCTACCACCTGGCATGACTTCTTAGGTAATCCTGATCTTTGAAGTATTAGTTCTTCCCACCTTGAAACAAAAAAGTTTTAAAAATTGTCAATGTTACCTAGCTTAGTCATTAGGTCCCTGGTCTAACTGGAGGTAGCTGATCTGAGCTCCCTGAACCTGAACTTTCTATTAGCACCTCCAAGTAAAATGAGAAAAAACTCTTACACTGTAATGAGCCAGGCTCCAGCTATTCCAGGCACTTTACTCACAGCAGGGGCCTGAAGGATGTACAGTCTTGTTTGTGGCAGTATGTGTCTGGGAAGTACATGTCAAGGAAGGAAAATTGGTGGCAGTGATACATACAAATTGACACTTCATCATTTGAAAAACTGGTGGATAAGCTATGGCCAGCTAAATCTGATGGTGCTCAGTTTCCCTGTTTCAGCCTCATAATTCTTATGCAGCTGTTACAAGAGGTAGCATTTTTTGGAATCATTCAAAGTGGACACTGTATGCATAAGACCCACCTGAGGAGACTGGAGGTGTTTACATTACAGGGGCACGTGTGCCAGCTCAGACCTGATGCCTGGCTGGTCTGACCCTCTCTCTGATAGCGGGCAGAGCCTGATACCTGATAGGAAGGTGTAAGAGGCAGCAAATGTACAAT
Source organism: Rhagologus leucostigma (assembly GCA_013397725.1). NCBI lineage: Eukaryota > Metazoa > Chordata > Aves > Passeriformes > Rhagologus > Rhagologus leucostigma. The sequence goes on from VZTD01002622.1 coordinate 683,238, forward strand.
CTGATCCCATGCCCATCTCATCTTGATCTATAGTAGATGGAAGCTCGTTGAAATCCTTCCAACATGTTTGTTCTCATTTTATGAGAGAAGTAAAAAATTGACTTAGCTTCTAAGGTTGATGTTTCTAGTGGAGCAAAGGGACATAAGCAGAAGGATACCTTTCTGCAGAATAATGTAAACACTGAGGTGTGAGTATCCAAATAGGTCAGCCAGAAAGGAGGAAGTGTTAATAATTGAAGACAGAATGAGAGAATGGAAAGGAAAGTTTAAAAAAAGAACAAGTAAGCAAGTAGCCTGTCACTGGACCGTCTTATTTAAAGTCAGAGAAAACTTTAAGAACTGCTCTGGCAGAATTAAGAGAAAGAAAATATATCTGTAAATGTATTTGAGATTCAAGAAAACATTTGTGTTAAAAATCACACTCAGGAAGTGCATACTTTGAGATAAGATCTGTCTGAGGGATGGATTAGTATTACAGAACAAATTAGAGCTACTGCACTGAAAATTCCACCTCCTGATTAGATAATCAATGAAAACATCATACGCGTGCAACATGTTATAAGGGAGTTGTCTTGTGGAAAATGAATGTTTTGAACATGTTATTCTACAAGGGAGACAAAAGTAAGGTGTGTGATATGGTTTGTGTTTGGGTCAGGGATGCCTTGGTTTTGTTATCAGCTCACCACTCTGAGTGGGTACACCCCCCTCCTTGTCTGTCTTGCTGTGCTTTCCATTGCATCTCGGGCACCTCTCTGAAAAGTTGGGAGCTTTTCCTTTCCCAAGGCAGGTTCCTAGCTAGCTGCCTCCCACATGCCTGGGGAGGAAAGGGAAAGGGGAGTTTTCCCCAGCTCCATGGCCCTGGCAGAACAGGGGGAAAGCTGTGCTTGGAATCTCAGGGTGTGTCTGAACACAAGAATGAGGAGAAACAAGGCCGAGAACTCTTACGATCTCAGCTACAGTAACATGCAGTAACTGTGAGCCATCCCTAGAGACCCTGTAGGAACAAATAGGCTGCTTGGAACAACGCCATGTAATGGAAGGTGTCCCTGCCCATGGCAGGGGTTTGGAATAGTCAACCTTCAAAGGTCCCATCCAACCCCAACCATTCTGTGACTCTGAATATCTAGCAATGGGCATGCTCCAGCCCTTCCCCTTCCTGGCTTCCACCTCTCTGCCCTCCCACAGAGTTTCCTGGAGGGTGGAAGACATACAACTGCATGACAGAAGGGAAGTGGAAAAGGGAGTTTATGACTTACTATGGCCCTAAATTTTGCAGTATTTGGGAGTTCAGTCTGTGCATTGTGTAATGAGGAAATATGTGTAGTAACTTGAGAAAAAGAGGGACAGCCACGAAGTCTGGATTCCCTCTGTCCTAGACCTGGTACCAGTCTCTTAGGAGAAAATTAGCAAATACAAATTATACTTTGAGTGTGTGGGTGGGGTTCACTTACTCCATCTCATCTCTGAAACAAGCACCCAGAATCAGAGTCACCTTCAGTGGCAGTTTGGAAATTTCCTGCTATGAGGAAGTTCTGACACATCATGCTAGGATGTTTGGAGAGTATGATATATAACCTTGTCTCTAAAATACAGATAAGGGTTTATTACAAAACTGAGAAGGGAAGAAGTTTATAGGATTCCAGTAATGGAAAACAGCTTATTTAGGGATGGTTCCTGGAAACTTCAGGTGAAAAGCGTGAAGAAAATACTGCTCAAGTTATTCCTCATGCCTGCTGATGCCTGTGGGTTGTGCTTGTGGGACACAGGCTGCATTCTGACATGCACAGCAGTACTTCTTGCATTGGTGTTGCCTGAGTCCCTCCCCCAGTGCTGGTGGTGGTGCAGATTTCCTAATGGCTTATAGGATGGTGTGTTTTTAGCACATGTATGGTAAGTCTGGGCAGACAAAATTTGTTCCTGGCTGGCTGATGCTTCCAGACACTGTTCAGCTAGGGAGAAACTCAGAGGTGAATGACAGAGTCCTAAGAAGACATGTCAGTTTTACAGCTCTGAAGAAAAGTCAAGGGAAGGATAACAGTACTTTGAATCTTGAAGGCATAATTCCAACATTAACCAATTAATCCTCTGCAAAATGCCTAGTTGTCATTTGTTATTTATAGATAAGGCACAAACTCCTTACAACCTATTTAATTACTCTAATGAATTCACTAAACAAGCTGAGGATGAGAGCTGGGTAATATGTGAATCTATAATGTATCTATGAAAATATGTTATTTTATTCTATTCAATACCGTTTAATAGGTTTCTATTTAAATATTTTATATAGCTGCACCCAAATTGCCTGATGTCCTTGCTTCAGAAAGACAAACATGTGCTTCATTTCAAAGCTGCTATCTTTCATTTTGACACAGTTTATGATGTAAACATGCATTCCCTATGCATTTATTTACCATTCTCTTGTTTCTGCCTGTTTTGCTTCCCATCACTAGGTGGCAATAGCTGAACAGTCACTTACAAACAGGAGGCAAAACAAAATGGTGCAGCAAAACTAACGAGACATAAACTAAGAAGGATTTCTATTGCTTTATTTAGAGATTATAATGTTAAATGAGATATCCTTAATTAAATCTTATTTTGTGCAGTACTTTCTGTCACTCTGTACTTTTAATTTGGATCATAGCAAGATGTTTTTTTTGCCTTGTTAAAACATGGGACATCATAGTACATAACATTTGGTTGATTTAGTTTTGATCTTTGTTTCGGCAGAGGACATTAGTAAAGCTGTGGATCTAATGTACGTGTTATGTCATATCTGCCAGTCTCCATGAATAGCTCTCATACCTTAGGGTATCTATAATCATGCCAGACACCTATATTTAGGCACTGGAATACCATTGAACTATGACCAGTATCCATCTGAAAGCCAGCGCAGTCTTTCAAGAGCAGAGCAGAAAGAGGTTTGCAGAGAAGGGAATGGGAAATCGTGAATGCAATGCAGCGTATCCCAAGACATGACAATATCCTTTTGTTTTCCTCTGTTAGGTGTGTTCTGCACTGAAGTCAAATAAATCTGGGAATCACTCTTTGTAGGGTTGCTTTATTTTGCCCAAGAGGACTAGACTGTATCAAAACCAAAAAGACCCTAATAAGCAGCCCTTACTTATTCCTGAGGTGAAAACCTCCAGACAGCCAAGCTTTTATACAAACTGTACTAGTGTGAATCCAATCTGATTCCATGGAAATCAGAGACATGGGTATAAGTCAACATATAGTATTACTGGGCTAAAAGGACATAGTATTTGACCCAAAATAAGGAGGAAAATCTATATGAAGCCATAGAAAATAATAATAATAATAATAGTAATAATAATAATAATAATAATAATAATAGCATGTTAAAACCTTCAGTAGTTCAGCAGAGCTACTTTTGGCTTTGAGATGTCGACATCACTTCTTGGAAGACAAAATTTGAACCTATATTTGCTTTGTTACTGTTGTCATCCCTTAGAGGCTTTTGCATTTAGCCTCAGATGCTGAAGAGTTAAGATTGCAAAATCCACATGGGCCCTTTCATACCAAGCTAAAATGAGCCCTAGAAGATTGTGCAAGACTGTGCTATATTCAAATCTCCATGTGCTTTTTTAAGGATTCCTGCAAGCATTGCTGAAAACATAGAGGACTAAACTGCCTGAATGACTGTAATAAACAGTAGCCACTAAAACTGTAAACAAAATTGGTACCTATGCTACTAAATATTAAGAATCTAAAAATCCAGTTTACAAAAGTAGTTACCCTAAGTATCATGTGTATACAGTGAGGAGAAACAGGCTGCTTTGAACAAATAATTATGCTCTTTACAGAAACTCTTTGGAACTATTGTGTCATGCTGAAGGCACTCATCTCCCAGTGTAGGCATCTGAGCTGGATGCCTCAAGATAGATATTGTGAATACCTCAGGCAGTATGTGGTTTTGTTATTCTTGTTCCTTTACTGAGTGAAAACTTTGGAAGTCTATTTTTCATATGTTTTGCAGTGACAATAGCTGTTATGCAGCATTCTGCTCGCAAGAACACTTCTGACCATGCTGATGAACAATGTCTCCCAGCTTCTTTTTCCCAAAGTTGGGGCATGGAAACTCCACAGCTCCAGACTTTGTTCAGACAGAGAAGGGTATTAGTCAGGTAACCAAGGTTCCTGGATATGTGTTACCTCTGATATCAGAAAACAACGAGAGAACAGAAGGTGCTCTGTGTGTCACAAGTGTGGAGTGTGAGTTACACGCAAACATTCATAGTTTAAACAATGCTTATGGTAATCAGCAGGTACTTCATCATGGCAGACACATGAAGAGCCTTATGTTTTGAATCTATGGTATCTTATGGTGGAAAAAACCCCTGACACTGTTACTGTCAATTGTCGTGTAGTAATATCATAAAAAAGAAGCCTACTGTACTTGTAAATATCTAAGTCTGTAATACCCCTCATCAGACAGTGTACTTTCACTGGCAGATTTCATATGCTCCTGCCTATGTTTCACAGCCTGGAATATGTAATTAAATTGTGGATATTGCAAAGTCAACAAGAATGAAAGCAGAAGTTATATAACTTCAAAACTTCTTAGTCTTGTGAGCCTCTCAAAAATAAGTTCAGAACATTAAATTAGAGTACTGCTGTTTCTGCCATTTCAGTGCGTTATTCCTGTTTTAGGACTGTTTCCAAAATGTGAGTAAAATCATTATGTATGGAAGATGTCTTACTTGCAAATTTAGATTGGCAAATATTTAAATTTAATTTAGCATTTAAATTTTTAAAAAATATTTTATGACTAATGCTAGAAATTAGTAAGATTTTAATTGATTATACTTTTAATTTTAAAGAAGCTGTTAGAACAAAAGTTAAATTCTGAGGCATTTATGTTGTGGGTGATACCTTTGAAAGCAGAACCAGTAATGGAGGAGTATCAAACCTGAAGTAAATCTTAACAACTGCCATTCTCTATGAACTCATTCATATGATGCCAAAAATATAGAGTCTTAAGAGTGGTGGCGTTTTTCCTTAATATGTTTTGTCTTAGTATATCCATTAAGCTTTTCAGTATTTTAGTACAACATCATACTGTCAGTGGAAGCACACAATAGGTAGACATATTCTTCAGAAAGAATACTAAATGGTGAGAGCACTGAGGTTCTGCATTAATGTTGTGATGCAATGCTTAAAAAAGACCTGCTATACGTGAAATTGAATTACTTTGGCTCCATATCACTTTGGAGAAAGTCATTAAAAAAGGTGCTGGTGATCTGCCACTCCTAGACAGATAGCTGAATATAGCTGTAGCCTTTTTAATGTTACTCCACAGGGAAGTGCAAGTAGGCATTAAGTGATACTTCAACATCCCAGACACAAACTCTACCTATGGTAGTCAAATCCAGGTATCCTTGGATGCAATGGCCCATTTATTTCTTCACCAAATGATCACAAAGTCAAAAAAAGATTGTTAGACTGGTTAGACTTGATAACTGGTGAAGACCAAGTGGCAGGAACATTACTAGATCCTGTTCATACAAGCTGATTCAGAATAAGCAAGGATAGATCTGCAGATTTGAAAATACAAACCTGAGAAATGAAAAAAAGGAGGTGAATAGTGACAATTAGGAAAACTGCCTGCGCAGGGTGTCTGAAATTTCTTGAATTTGAAAGCCCCAAAACCAACCAACCAACAAAACCTTGAACTTTTCATTTTGCCTGTGATGGAAACATGAGACCCTCAGGAGCACCCCGTGGGGTAAACGGGTCACCCATGTCACCTGGTATTCTCCTGATAGCAGCAGTACAAAAGATGAGCTGAGTAAGACTGTGTGAAGGAATTAAAAGCAAATGGTTAAACATCCTTACTCCTTTACAACTTTGAAACAAGAACATTGATGTTAAAGAGTCCAGTATCCAGTGAGAATGAGAGATGGAGTAAGAATAAGATTTGACCACTACTATGTGAATGCTTTTGCCTTTAGTTTTCATTTTGCCTTGTAGAAGAACAGAGGTAGGAGGAGTAATACAAACAGAACAAAAAATCAATTGTGAGGTGGAAAAAAACCTCAAAGATCTTCAAATTCATATTACAAAAACCAGTTAACTTCCCATTCATTCACTCATCTCCAAGGAAGAGCAGGCATATGAAGTTGCAGCTTGGTAATAAAATTTTTGTTGAGCATATCAAAAGAGAGACTCTGCCCTGTAAATGTAAACCACAGATTTTATGGGGAGAAAATGATCTGCATCAACAGAGAGGCTGTGTGATAGTTAAGACTTTGCAACAAAATTCAGTGGGAGATTATATTTAAAGGTGTGGATTTTATTTAAAATTGGATATAATCTAATATAGATTTAGGAAATACAAGTACTTGCAAATTAACCTCCTATTTTTATTTTCAACAAGAGAGTTGCAATAAAATTAATTTATCAGTCATCTCCAGAAAAGCATTTTATATAGCACCACAGGGGAAAATATTACTTAATCCTTGAACACAGGAATTAATGCAGTATTTGTGAGGGTGAATAAGGACTTCCAAACCTACTTGGCATTGTCTCTGCTGAAAAATCAATTAGTGGGATGGTGGGAAGTCATCAGTCCTAGATCTTGGAACTTCCCTTATTTTGGTGTTGAATTTAACTTTATTGTGAAAAGCTGGAGTGTGCTGGCTAAAACAGGATGGCATGAAGAGGAGGCTTTGTCAGTGGAGGGGTAGGGGAGGAGGTACAAATTGGAAAGCAGGGTCTCAATTTAAACTGGGGATGCACAGTGACAGCAATGGGATGATAGTTAACAGCATAGGGAGGAAGAGCTGATCAGCTCTCATTGACATAGCTGGTGAGATCAAGCCTGAGATACTCTGAACATTTCTGGTTGTTCATGTCCATGAAAGGGTGTAAACAGGTTTTGAGTGAAGTTCATTTGGGAATTGAAAGAAGGTTTACAAAGTGAGTTTCTACAACAGCCTTTCATTAGTGAGGACACAAAACCTTATCTCTAGATGAGGTATGTTTACAGAAGACATTTACCATATTTTCAGTGAGAACCATGGGAGCTTGTTCTCAATGACCCTTGTGTTCCTCAGTTTCCAATCCAAACATCAAATATTCTGCATACTGAAACTAAAAATAATGTGTGAATATAATTGCTGACAAAGTTTTTAGAAGAATCAGCAGCAGACAAGCTCTATTTTGTCTCAGATACTATAATTATGAAATGCTGCAGGAAATTTATTCCACTAAGTGAAAAAAAAAAAGTACTGTTATTCCCAGGAAATAATATCTAGAAGGATGATACCAAGAACATGTGAAACAAAAAGCATTTTGGAAACTGATTCTTATTTTTCTTCATTACCATTAAAATATGCATAGTGATGTAGTGTGATTATATGAAATAAAACCTTAGGAATATGGAAATTGTACCTAGCAATTAAGTATTTTGTAGGAAATACAGAGAGATTAACAAGCAGTGAATTGCTTCTGCCTCATTTTTCTTATGTGAATTCAGTTCCTTTTTAGAAACCATTATTCGAGATAAAACTGATATCAAACTGAGTTTTCTGGGGCTGTTTCAGAGGTGAATACAAAGCAGTGAGCTCTCTGGCGTATTTGCTGTTATGAATTCAGCTTGCTGTCTCTCATCTTTGTTAAGGGGGGGGCGGAAAAAGTGTCAAGAAAAAAATGACAACACGTTTTTCTGCAGCAGTGAAAGAAAAGCAGAAGGAGCCAGTCTGAATGCCGTGGGGTTAGTGCTCTGGAAGTGCTTCTCTTGTGCAACTGGGCTGAGGGAGAGCCTTTTTTCCTCCCCAACGTCACTGCAATCAGATATATGGGTGCAGCTCTGCTTTACCGCAGCATGATGCAGTTGTGTATAGTTCAGCGTGCTCTTCTTGGAAACAGGCGGAAGGAGAGCAGCTGACCAGAGCAGGCAGAGGATGTTCATTAGGGGGTGCCTTTTTTCCCCCTAAAGCTAAACAGTACGTGTGAGATTCCCGCAGCTGCAGAAGAGACGGTTTCGGTGGGGCTTCAAGTTGATACTCGGTTCGCGAGAGGAGGTGCATACGCTCGGGCTGACAGCTTCTGATGGGAAAAAAGCTTCAGACAGGCAGACTGCACGTTATTAAAAGCACGGCTCAGACACCCTTCGGGAAGACGCTCTAACTGTGCTTATGGAACAAGTGCTGTGGTGCTGCATGTGCCTTAACCGACCAGAAGAAATTTGCCCGGTTGCGGAATGGAATAAATGAAAATACGTACTGAGGGGGCGAGGGAATAAAATACTTTTCAGACAGAATTAAGTACAAGCCCCGAAGGAAGAGCAAAGGACAAAAATCTCATGGTGTGTTGTTGTTGTTGTTGAGCTTTTTTTATTTTTTTTTTTAATGAGCTTACCTACCATGAACGGAAGAAGTGGATCTGCGGAGACTTCATTTCCTCCTCTGACCCCTCGTTTACATCACTGACTGGTGACAGTCACATCTACATACATAGTACCTGCCACTTCAGCTGCTCAGAATTATAGAAGCCTCTTTGTATGCAGCAGACATGGCTAGCCAGCAGGATTCAGGCTTCTTTGAAATCAGTATCAAATATTTACTGAAATCCTGGAGCAATAGTGAGTAGCAGAAGAGTAATCTTTTAATATTATGCATTGCTTGGTAAATAGCTAGGATAACTTAAAGGATAGAATCTTATTTTTCTGTATGTTTGTGTTATGTAAACCAAGTAATTTTTGCTTTTGTCAGCTCTAAAAATCAAAATGTCAGAGATTTAAATAGGTTTCATTAACTGCAAAGGCTGTAATAAGATTATACTAGATTTTGCTTGATTGAATTCTGAAGTTAGGCTGCTTTCTGGGTCTAACAGTACATTGCAGGGAGTGCATTCCAAACAGTGTTTTCTGCCTACATGTTTGTTTGATTTGCTCAGACTTTATCTAAATATTTTCTTAAATGCTGTTTAATCACAAGGGTGTGGCATTGCTCAGAAGTTGCTTTTTATTAGTTATGCACCAAGGACAAAAATATAATTGTTCTACTTCAGGTCCGAAATCCATTTTAATGTGATGGGGAGCAAAACATCAGTTGCTTATAGCTGCACTTCCCACCCTCTATGCTTAATTTCATAATCTTATGCAATATTTCTAGCCAGAAAGAATCCATCTCTTTATCTGATCCAGGCTGGGTTTTGCCCAGAATGTAAACAAATAGCATTTTAGTCTTCCTTAGTCTTTTTACTACTGCTGTTCCTGATTGCCATTGCTGTTTAAATCAATCACTCTATAGATATTTTAGCAGTATTATGTAATGAAGATGTCTGAATAAAATTTAGTGCTTGCAAATATGTTCAGATTAGGTAAGGCGATGAGATAACACTAGCAGAAATCTGCTTTTTAAGTTAAAATACATGAACAGTGTATTCCTTCTCTGTAGAAACTTGTATTAGCAGTGCTGAATCTCCATATTTAGCTGTTTTTAAAAGATAGAACACAATGTCTCTGGAAAAATCCAGCTTGGCTATGTGTGCAATAAGGTTCTGATCATCCTACTATCTATAATTTAATAATGTCTGCATAAAAGAGTAGTATTTAAAAATTCTATGCTATAAAAGAATTGAAAAATCTGCTTAATACAAGGACAGTACCTTATACATGCAAAGAAATAAACAAAACACTATATTAGATGTGTGACATGCAAGACTTGTCTTCATTAAATGATATCCATAGAAACTATTTTTCCAGGTCATTTGTAACCTCAGTAACACTGTAGTGCTTGTTTGAATCTGTTTTTCTACCACAAGTGTGAAGCCACCAGGGAATAATAGTGTTACCTAAACAGCATTGCTTATCTGTCCTCCTACCAAAATATTTAGTGCATATTCATTCAAATAAGTGATCCCACAAGGGCTAGGAGAGAATTTTATGATTCAGTTACCTTCTTGGACTAATATTAATCAAATACTGAGAACATAAGTGTGTATTGTGACAACATGTATTTTATAACAAGCTAGGCACAGCTTATGACAGAAGAAAAACAAGTCAGTTTATGATGCAGAAATCAAATCAGTTCTAGCATTATTTTTGCAATAGCCTACTGTAACTTGAAGTAAAACTAGCACTTAAGAATATAAAACCAACTACACTATGGAATTAAATATAAAGTGTTTTTTTTTTTCTTTTTCCTTTATCTTGACGAATATTGAAAGTATTTCAATATAGGAAAGGTATTTCAATATAGGAAAGGTATTTCTAGTCTGAAATTAGAAGTCCTTAAGTTCTAGTTTAGGGAAATGGAAACAGTATATGAATAATTGATATTTCTGACATTCTTTTAGTGGATAAACACCCCTTCTACTGTATCTGAAGAAACAGTAAGAGGAAATAGAGTAAATCAACCCAGGTTGCCTTTAAACTTGTTGCCAATTGGGGTTTTTTTTGCTTTCATGCTGGAAGGGTATGTTCATAAATCTGAACATATCCTCTCTAGCTGAAAAACAAACGATTTGATAAGAAGACAGTAGGGAGTTCAAAAAACCTAGGGCTTTCTTCAGCTCTGCTGTGTGATGGGTGGAGCAGAGGAAAACACTTCCCTTGCTTGAGAAACTGCTGGGAAGCCTGCACATGCATGCACAGGAGCATTTTTTTCAGAGAATAGGTGCTGTGTCTGCACACCCAAGACCAGAAGTAAGCCGTAAATTATACTGGGGCATTTACACGGCAGCAAGAGGTCTAACATACAGTTTTAAAAGAAAAATAACTTTGGTTCCTACAATATGTATTTTGCTGCAATGTTAACGGTGTAGAGGTGCTGTCCATGTATGTTTCTGCAAACTGGAGCTTTAAAACATCAGCTTAAATAGCATTTATCCTTCCCAGGCTTTTTAGTCCCACCAAAACGAGGTCTTTCCATTGATTTGTGTTTTGGCTTACACAGAACATTAGCATTTTCTAGCAGATTGCCATCCATGTCTGCTGCCCAAACCATGAAATAAACTCAGTTATTCTACTTGGGATGACAGTTTTCTCTGATTTTGCTGTCTAAGGTGTTTAATAAACTACCATTCTTGACATGCCAGGCAGGATTTCAGTTCAGTGTTACACAGCACTCACTGAGGTGTTCACCTAGCGTGCTGCTTGCATTTGCATGATCATCAGCCAGCTAAGGAGGCAGGTAATTTATGGGCAAGGGGGTCACTTTATTTTAGCTGTTGCAGTCGGGATGATAGAGTCGGATATGGTCCGTGGTGTGTTCCTAGTGAGCCTGCGCTCTTCTTCCTGGGGCATAAAAGGGCAAAGTCACAGTTCGGCCTTCAAAGCATCCCATCAAATTGAGATCTCAAAATACTCCTTTGCGCAGTTCCCAAGACAGACTTGTACTCTGCACGTGTCCATAAAATACTGGGCACATCGTGCTGTCTGGAAGATATTCCTGTATTATGTTGGAGATGGAATCAGAACTGGGATTCTCTGGTTGGAAAATAAGAATAATCTAAGGGGCTTTTTTTACCCATCTCATCTGTGTTTTGTTAACTTAAATATTCAAGTGTTTTTGATCAGTGCTGCATTAGTCAACAACTACATTAATCATTTGCATTACTTCTTTTTGAAAGTACTGCTAAAATGGCTATGCTTGCACAAGGTGAGTGGTGCTCACTTAGCCCACTGAGGTCAATAAGCTAAGAAGAATAAAATAGGGCTTACCAAAAGTAGGGCAATTAAGAGTCTTTTCCTCAGATTTGTTATGGAAATACTGCAAATTCATTTTTGTAAATAAACATTTGTAATTTATTCAAGGCATAATACATGGATACAGATTTTAAGAATTTGAAACCTGATCTTTCCTTAGATTTTTTTTTACTTTTTTGAATGAACAAGATAGATTTATTCTGAATTTAATTTCCAAATGTCTTTTTCAAATTCATGTTTTAAAAAAAATTCTGAACAGAAATTTTGAAATCAAGCTACAAGAACCTAGAGTACCATCATTATAAACTGCAGAAAAGTCTATACTACATTCTGCCTTTTGCAGTTCCTAGATCTGATCAGCAATTAAGTTTATTGGAGGCAAGGATTCTGGAGAAGAATCTGAATGGCACAGTCAGCTCCTGTGTGGGCTTGTAGAAGCTGCATTTCGTACAGGCACTAAAAACAGGTTTTAAGGTTTCTTTCTGTGTAATGAAATAAAATTGCGTATTTTGCATGGGGAATATTATATTTGGCACTTCTCATAGAACAGAGTTATCTGCGGAGCCTGATTTTAAGGATTGCGATGGTTGTTTATCTACCTTTGAATAGCAAGGGGATTTTCTGTGGGCTTGTGTTTAATTCAGACTCAGAATAAGGACTTTCTAGTATCAGGACTTCAGGTCTCTTTTCCATGGCCAATACTTCCTTGCCTTCTTCCACAGTAGCCAACATCCACATCAAAATCGTCATGTCATTATCCTCTTCACCTGTGTGCTGTACAGAGCCCATTGCTCAGTCCTCCTACCACATAGTGTTCTCTGTCACTGTGCCCATCTGCCCAGTCCCTGTAGCAATGGTTGTCCAAAGCTAATTCTTGTTTACAAGTGGTGGTAACATGAGAGACAGCCCAAGCCTGGGAGCACACAGACACCCACATCAGCTCACGTCCCACAGCACTCCCTGCAGGATCTCTGGCTCCTCCACAGCTTGCTGGTCACGAACCGAGCTGAGCATAGAGCTAGCATCAAAACAAGTTCTGTGGTCAGAAGAGCATCAGGCTTTCCAGTGGCCAACGTGAAGCCTGAAGGATTGCTAGCTGCCAGTTGGTCAGCCATGTTCTGTTCTTCTCTTGAAGATGTGTTTCTACCATGTCAGGAAAAGAAATTAATGAAGAACATTTAGTCCTTGTTAAGTGAACATAATACACAAGGCAATAAAACTCACCCTTTTTACAGAGAATGTTCGTGAAGTCCTGTGTCGATGAGCCAGAGAAAAGGGGAAGGCCACAGACACTTTCTTAGCTGCAAGTCTCTATTATATCCAAGTCTGTGATGCACTAGTTTGATCTTCTAGTAAGGTTTTATTGTGCATAAGGGTGATAACAGCTGTTTTGCGGAGTTGCCTTATCTGCAGTCAAACACAGACCTATTTAAGGCTTAATATGCTGAGCACACCGTGCTATCAGACTTACTGATTTGTAGCAAGATACCAATCAAGGAAAGAGGCTCCTTCGTGTTTCTCAGTGCTTACTTAGACAAACACATTCACTGAACGAGGAGAACCTGTCCTTCCTTCCCATCTCTCTTGCTCTGGCATCCGTACTCTTGCAGGCCCAAGTAACCTGATTTCAGAAGCTGATGTGCTGCAAACTCACCCCGCAGGGAGAGGATCAGTTCTTGCCTGAAGCAGCTGGGGAAGGGACAGGGCCAGTGGCTGCGGTGAGCAGACCGAGAAACTGGGACCCGTGTGTCCTGCTGGCTGCTCAAGTCTCGCCCTCATACACCTGGGGAGAGCTGGCCCTTCCACAGCCCTGGTTTTGAGGAGCCCTGGGCACAAAGGTTTAGCGTCTGCTCCTATGTTGGCATCTCAGTCTCCCTGGGACAAGGGATGCCATTAATTCAGGCTGTTGTGCTTCGTGAAGGGGATTGATTGCTCTGTCCATTGAGCCTGAAGGGAGGGTGCTTAGTGTGTTCTTCAGCTCTAAGTAGTCTGTGATTGTCAGCAGTAAAATGTCTTCCTTGATAATGGTGACTGTTATCTCCCAGGAACTTTCTTTGTATTTGTCTGCAGACCTGATCCGTAGGGAAAGGTAGTAAACCACAATGTTTAGGCTGTTTGTGTTCTGGTGGTACCCATTTTAGAACTTGCTTTTTGACATGATTCTTCTCAGAAGTAAGGGGAAGTGGAAGTTTTATGACTTTGGAAACCTGTGAACTTTTTTTAAAAAAGATTTTTGTTTATTTTGATGTTTGCTTCTCTGTTGAGGAGATTCCAGAAGTGTTTCTACCATAGTGGGAGGAAAAAAAAGATGAGAAAATCATAAATGCTTTATTGCAAAATTAATTTGATTTATAGAGTGAGTTTCCTTGTCATTAAAAAGTTTGAATTACTGCAGTAAAAATCTACAAATGCTTTGACTGCAATATAGTACATAAATTTTTGTGGTAAAACTTCAAAACACTAAAATATAAGATGATCTGGAAACTAGGCTTAGATAATTACTGGTAGATATTCCATAAAGGTTCCAATTATTTTATTTGTAAAAACAAAACTATTCTGTTGTACTATTTGTATTCAGTTTGAGTGATTAATTTGTGATATCCTTGATTTTATCAAAATACCAGCAGTTTGGTTTTTTCCAGTATTGATAGTTATGATTCAAAAGGATCAGGGAAAGAACCATCAGTTCTTATGTTTCCTCTGCTCATATAAAATACTGTTGAATAAGCTGTGGTATCTTTTATATTTATATGTTTATATTGTTTCCATGATAAATTTGGCCTGTAGAATAATTTCACAGAGATAAGTAGCTGAGTTATTTGTGAGCTGGTAATTTTTCAGTCACTGCAGTTACCTAAACTAGATTAGAATCAATTGTCCATGGAAAGAAAATCCCTTCTCCTCAAATATTCTTTCTTCTGAATCATCCAGTCCTTTGTCTATTGCATTAGCTAAAAGGAATACTAAACGTAATGTTCAAACTTCACAGTAGCTCTATCAGTGAGATATTTTAAGTTCATATATGGTTTATATTTTTCAGAATGTAAATAGAAAGGTGTTCAATAGTATGACAAAGTAGGACAAAACATCTCCTGACTGGCCCATCATCCTGCTGAGAGCTGGAAGCTAGGGGTGACAGTGGAGAGGGATTATGACCCATAGTTCAGTTAGGTGGCAGTGAACAGGGGTGGAAAGCAAAGGATACAAGGCAAAGGGAATAAGAGAAAGGTCAGGAACTGTAAAACAGGATGAAGAGACACCTTTTATATATTGTATGCATACCTTAGATGTATGTGTACAAATACGTGCATTCTGGAGAACATTCAGGAAGAAGTCAAGTGCTACATTCAGTCACAAGTTACAACGTCATAGCAGTAGCAAGCTGGGTGTTAGCAGCTCACACAGTTGGAATGCTCAGATGGACGGACGGACGGACGGACGGACGGACGGACGGACGGATGGACGGATGGACGGACGGACGGACGGATGGATGGATGGATGGATGGATGGATGGATGGATGGATGGATGGATGGATGGATGGATGGATGGATGGATGGATGGATGGATGCTCTTGAGGGAGTACCTGCAGGGAAATAAGGAGTGGAAGTTGCTGTCTTTGTGAAGGAACTCCTTACAGGTATGCAGCTCTTCTATGGGATGGATGGGTGACAGTGTGCTGGAGAGTTCGTGGGTCAGGATCAGAACAGATGACTTGAAGTGTTACAGGGTGATGGTGGGAATATGTTACAGGCCACTGATCAAGGTGAGGAAGTGTAGAAAGTCTTCTTTGAACAACTTGAGTAAGTTCTTGCATTGTTGATGTTGGTTCACATAAGAGACTTGAACTTCCTGATGTCTGCTGCAAGTGCGAAGTAGTAGGATGCAAGCAGTCAAGGTTTCTTGAGAGTATTGGAAGTAACTTCTTGAAAATGGACCAAATGGGTGAAGTGCAACTGGGTCTGTTACCCATTAACATGAAAGACCCGACTGGAGCTCAAAATCCTGAGAAGAGTGGGGAAAGGGTGGCCGAGTACAGACCCTGGACTTCAGGAGACTAGATTTCAGCTTTTGAGATTTCAGAAACTATTAGTGGGGATCTCATAAGGGGCAGCTCTGAAAGGCAAAGGAGCTCAGGAAAGCTGGCAGCAAGTCTTTGAGGTCAGCATCTTCCAAGAACAAGAATGGACTCCCCATGCTTAAGGAAACAAGCAGAAGTATGAGGAGACTGGGTTGGCTTACCAGGGACCTCTTGGCTGAGCTCCACTGTGAAAAAGGTGATATATCCGAGGCAGAAGTGTGATTTGGCTACAAAGAAGGAATTTATAGACATTGCCTGGGCATGCAGGGATGGTGCATGGAAATTCGAAAAGCAACTGGAGGTGAGATTTGCAAGGAATATCGAAGTCAAGAAGGAGAGTTACTCTTGCTTCCTTAGTGGTAAAAGGCTGAACAAGGGCAATGTGGACCCATCGCTGAATGGGGCAGGGAATTTAGTGGCAGTGGACTGAAGTAGTGAGCGACACTTCGGCCTCTGTCTTCAGCAAGACAGTCTCTCTGGCCTCTGTCTGCCAGTTCCCCTTGATATGGCACGTCTCAAAGGGGAAACACAGGACTTGTTCAAGTTCAGAGTTCAGAAGCCCAGACTCTCTTCTTCACAGGAACTATCGAGAAGCCTGGCAATTCCTTTCATATTTATGATCTTCTATGTATTCCCAATTATAGTCACATTCAAAACTGAGGGATGGCAGAGTTTTTCTTTTCACAGCAGACAGCAGAGCCTGCTAAAACAAGCACTGAATGAAACATATCTGAGAAACACTGACTTCCTAGTTTGCTCTCAGCCAAGTAGCAGTAGTTGCACTGAGTTACTGAATGCCGCTTGCCTCCTCATCTGTGAGAGATCAAAAATATAGAGACACCCACCAAAATATTGGTGTTTGTGCATAATATAAGATCACTGATACAACTGTTATTAGAGGTGCCTGAGAGATTAATTTTTGTCATGTCTCAGAAGAGAGATTTTGGGGCTCTTTTCAGGACACTAGTTTGAAGAGAAATCTGAGTGTTGTTCTGTAAATACTGTGGGATCACTATAGTGACAGTATCACGTTTCTCTAGGGGAATACGTTGCTGATAAAGAGCTTAATTAGGTGACTGGAGCCTTAGGAGAGAAGTTTCACACATTAAAAAAAAAGGGGAGGAGGGCATTTGGGAGACATGCTATACAATCTTTATCCCAGATACTTTCTATTCTTTCCAAAATTTGCAGTCATCACATGTAGTGCTAATGCATACAAGTTAAGTGACTGCTGTGGTTTTTCACTAGTAAGTGAGGGGGTGAGAAATCACAGTTTGTGTATGGCCAGAATGTGAAGATGTTAGATGGATTATATCAGACAAGGACTGATCAACAGAATGCATAAGATCTTGATTTTATTTATAATCATGAAGTTGCAGATGGTTTTAGTTTTATTCTGAAAAGCTTGAAAGACTAATTTATATTCCCTTGAATTCTTAAGTAGTAAATGGCTCAGCACAGAAGTCTGCCAAAGATATTGTTTTGAAGGAATTCTCCTGTAAGTGGGTGATCATTATGCTAACATTTTTTCCTAATCTCAAGCTATCTATCTCCTCTCTCTCTGTAACTTTGAAGAGTCTCAGCTTGTATGTGGAGTAAATTAAACTTCAAAGGATGTCCATTTATAAATTTGTTTGTTCTAATACTGTTTTCCTTGAACAAGTTTTGTTGAACACAATATACAGAATTATCTTTCTTACTGCATTTCTAGTTGTTATTTATGAATGCCTTTAAATTTGTGGATTAATTTGGTTTTTTAGTCAGAAGGTTACCTGGATAGAGTTCTTGCTGAAGCTCTTCCTTGAGAAGTTTGCAGAGTAGGTTTCTGCATATACTCACAGCAATGCATTGTTGTATGTTTTCATAATGAGGTTTAGTCTTTGCACATTAGTGAGATATCAAGTGCTGAAAGTAGTCATTCCCTTGTAACTGGAATTGTTTTAGATAGCTTTCCTGTGGAAGCAGAACTTACTTAGTCTGCCTGCCTGTCTGACTTTTTTTTTGGACACGTTCAGAGAAGGGTAGAATTATTAAAGATACCTAGGTTTCTACGAATTTGTAAATTGAGGCTGTTAGGTGGTGAAGAGGGTATCTCGGCTTTTGAAAAATGGCTGCATGAGCCTCCTGCCTTCTTAGACTGGAGGAAATCCTTGTTGTGACAGCCTTTGTAAATACCCCAGCTGTGAGCCAAGCTTCAGTCACACCTTTGAGCGGATTGCACACAAAACTCATAGTGTTGCCTATTTTAAAGTACATTCACAAGATGCAAATTGACATTCATTAATTCAGGTGCAGGGAAACTGCTGCAAATAACTTGGTTGTAATGGTCTCCATTATAATAATACTCACACAGTGCTTCCCATCTGGAAGCTTTACAGACTTGAATTCTTTCAGCATTATTACCTGAGTACGAAAGATTGCTTTATTGCTATTCCTGGGCAAATCAAAACAGAGAAATTAACTGAGAAACACATATCCTGTGTCAGATCTGGAAATGAAGCCCTGTCTTCTATTTTTGTACTGGAAGAACCTTTTTTTCCTTCACATTCTTGGTAGCCAAGTGACACATTGTAAATCGTGACTCAGCCAGTTAACATATATAATGAGATTTTTAATTGACAGTAAGTAGTAATTTTTATATGGAAATGTCATTGGATTGCCTTAAATTCCACAGCATGCATATTTGTTGCTGCTGATGTCTTAAATGAGGAGAAAATTACTTAGCTGTATTTCCTTTTCTATGAAGGCAGATGTTTGAAACAAATAACCTCACCCCACCCTTTATCTGTGTGCCATTCTAACCAAATCTAGGTGCTTACTTTGGTTTTTGTTCTATTGCTCATAGGCAGGAAAATGTGACAGAACAATGTACGTATGCTTCACTGGGATGAGTGTTTGATCAAGAGCATTTCTGATCCTCTGGGAGTCAGAAGTTGGAATGTGTCACTTTCTGAAATACAGAAGTCATCAGGGTTTGTAGTAAATTAAGCAGAGTCTCAGTGTGTCCATGGTGAATCTTTAACAAATATGTCCTAGAAGAGGAAAATATTTTCAAAGGTCATGTGAAATTAAAAATGTTGATTGTTTTTACTCATTTGTTTGTCATGCATTCAAGCAGTAAGGGATAGGACAGGTAGAAGTGACTGTTTAGGGACCTGCAGACTCCCATAGCAACTGAAATTACTGAAATAATTCGAATTATTGTTTTAATGGACTTTTAGAAGTTGTTAATATAGACAGGTTGGAATTTTATTTTTAAAAAAATAGAAAAAAATTTAATGAGTACGTTTGTATATTGCTGCGCCTACTTTTTTTGTGTAAACCCCCTCTTTTCCTGAGCTCTGCAGTTTGGGCTAAAGCACTTCTAAACTTAATGTCCCTGAAGGTGAATGTTAGAATTTTCTGCAGAAATGGTTCTACCCTCTCTAGTAATGAGAAAACAACCATATTGTTTGTTCATGTTAAAAATTCTCTTGTTGGGAATGAGTGGGGGACATAGACCTCAGGAGCCAACTGCCTCTGTACAGTGACTGCACGAAGAAAGTGAGGGCAGAGGGGAGTGAATCTGCAATAAAAGCCCAGGAAAGAGCCTGTGGGAATGAAGGGACAAGAGGCAGGAGAATCATTATGGGGAAGGAATCAGAAGCAGGGGAACTGATACTTCCCAGACAATGGAAATGGAAAATGAGAGTGGCTGGTATGAGATGGAACCAAGGAGACACTGGAGGGGGGTGGGTGAAGGGGTAGGGATGGGAGGAGGGATGGGATGGAGTTAAGAGGGCTGGAAGGGTGAGATGAGCAATGTTTAGATGGGTGAACAGTGCATGGGAGTCCGGAACTGGAATAGAGAGCCTGAAGGGGGGAAGACACAGCCATGAGGAGACACCAGATTGTAAAGATGGAGTAAGAAAAGAGCAGCTGGGGAGATGGGGGAGGTGAGAGACAGAGAAATCCCCTCCGAAGAGCAGAATGCAGTGCAGGAGACCTGATTTCCATCCTACATCCTCGCTTTATAGCACATCCTTCCAGCGCAGGGTATGCCTTCCTTTGCCTCAGTGCTTGGGTGGACAGAAAGTGTTAAATGTTATCAGGTGAGGAGAACAGCAAGTGACTTGTGCATGCTGTTAAGGTAACTGGGTCAACAGTTGGTTCATTTGGCATCAGATTCATCATACATCCTCTCTATTACCTCACTTCTGAAAGCCTGAGTCCAGTGAGGTAATGCAGCACAGTGGAAAGCACACAGATGTACAAAGAAATGCCCTTTCAAATTATTATTCTATTTATTATTACTTGTAATGCGGTAGCAGGTAACTTCCTAATGGACTTCTCCTCCAATACAGGAAGTAGTGTCTAATCTAATAGTAAAAACTGTAGTAGCATCTCCCAGGGGAGGGTGTGAGACGGATCTGGGCACTTTTGACAGAGTTCTCAGCTGAATGAAGAAACAAACCATGTATTTGGGTATTAGGGAGTATTTGAGTGTCACTCAGCATACATTTAAACATAATAGTTTTATGAGCAATATGTTAAAAACTGGCATGAGGCACTGTAAATACTAAAGTATCTCTGTGGATGGTTTGTTACCACATTAGATTGAGCTAAGCCGTTGTGTACTGCAGGGATGGACTCTAGGCTCTCCTCATCAGGGATTTGAAAGAAGGTAAATAGCATGTTGTGACATTTAAGTATATTTATATACATTGAAGTGTATAAGGGTAAGCAATGAAAAAAGAGAAAACAATCAAATTAAATAAGGAACTACGTCAAGTAAAAATCTGAAAATTTATTTACTATGTGAATCTGTAAATGTCTTTCAAGATAGAATTTATTTTTAAAACATGAAAAAACAAGACTGGCTACATCCTTAAACTGCAGTGTAAGGGCCAGCTCTTCACTGTAAGGGGAGAAACAGGATTTCTCACTGCAGCTGCAGTGACAGAAGGTCCATGTACATGCATAGCTGCTCCTGGGCCGATTCCCTGCTCTGTTTTGCCCAAAGCGGGAATTCCAGGTGACTGACTGCTACAATGGAGCTCTGAGAATGGCATTTACAAGTAAGGGTTTTTCATTTATTTGAGGACAAGCAGTAGTCCTTCAAGGAGTAAAAAGGAAGCATCACACTGCTGGCAAGTTAGATATTTATTTAAATTTATCGTGTGTTTGATATTAATAGATACTTAGAAGGACTATCTGCCTAATATTAATACCATTGTTTCTAGATCACCATAAAGTCTGTTACTAATTTCTGTGGTAATTTTCTCGTTACATAAAGGAATCTATCCCTGCAAGGTAATGAGATAGTTTTTTCAAACTTGCTACCACTGATTTTAATCAAGCATTTTTCTCAATTAAGTACAAAGAGATGTATAAGGCTTCTCAGAACCTCTTGCACAGCTAGCACACTTACTTACCAAATTTCAACCTTATTGGTAAACTTTCCTAAAGCCTGTCTGACTGAGATGTCATGCATTTGAAAGATTACATTTGTATTGTGATGATATCCTTGGGGCATGACTTTGTTACAAAATTTTCAGTTTTATAATATTTAATCTAGAAAAGAGATTTCAAGTTGATATTGTTTACATTTATTAGGTTGGATATGTTTACCTGCTTTATAAGGAGCAGAGTTTGAAACATTTGGCTGGAAGGTTCAAATCTCTACATTATTGTTAGGGGGGTGTGTGTGTGTGTGTGTGTGTGTGTGTGTGTGTGTGTGTAAATATAAATAACAAATTATGTCTTTCTAGTTAATACAGAAAATTATCTTCAGTCATTAAACTTCTTAAACACAAGCGACCAGTGAACATTAAACTTCATTAAACACAAGTCATCAGTGCGATCAATGACAATCTTTTTCAATCTCTTTTTTCTGTTTTGAATCATGCAATCATATACATTTTGGATTCAAATGATAGCTATTATTTTCCATAAATTGTAGAAGAACTGGCATAGCGTCCTGAAAATCTAATAAGTATCTGCATTGATAATTTAAGTAAGATATACTGAACAGCATTTTCAGAAAGCTGAATATTGTCCTAAGGCTTTTCACAGAAATCTAGAGAGTATTTAACTGTTTACATCAGTGGAATTGGAATTAGGTTGATTTCATTAAAAAAAAAAACAAAATATAAACTTTATTTTAGAAATACTGTATTAGTTATTCTAGATGAAGTTTTTTTAAAGGTTGGAGATGGGATTTCAAAACCTTGAAGTTTAATTAAGCATTTAACCCCAAATTACTATGTTCTGGATGAGATTTTTTGGCCATTAAGATGTTACATAAAAAGCAGTTACAGCCAAATTGAAAAGCAGAGGAGCTGCTTCTCTCTTCTGCTTTGAACATTTGAAGTGGCCCAACAATGTGAGGTCGCTGTGGGGATGTATCTAAGGCAGTGTTGGCTGTTGTGGATCCTGTTCTGAGATGCTTCTTTACCCAGTAGATTTACCAGCGAATTTTACCCAGATTTACCGAAGTGATTTATCATTTGGGTCATCTTTTATGGTTTCTGTTCCACAGGCTGATTTTAAGCACTCAACTTCCCAGTTGATGAGCCCTGAGCGGAAGTGTCCTGGAAATGCCACATCCCCACAAAGGCGATGGTTGGCTGACAGCATGGGGAAAATTTCTGTGTATATACAGGAAGAAGTGTCAGTGCTGGTGTTTAGATTCTTTATATGTTAACAGCCTCATGTTCCATTTCAGGTGCATGAGGTTCCTGCTTCGTGTAGTTTGTACACGCTTTCTTACTGACAAAGGCGTTCATTATCATTGGGTTGCCATGGAGTACTGATCACACGGATCTGGGAATAATAACCCATTATGCTAATATAGCTTGTCATTGTTTTTGATGCGAAGTGATGTCCCATAACAACATCTGATGCTTGTAACTAATGGAATTTATGGTAAGATTACAATTTATGGAACAGCGTTGGCAAAATTGCGTGCACTCTTCACTTTGAATACTCTGATTACATTCCTGTTACCAAAACCATTTGTGCATTTTTTAGGTCAGTATTCTTCTGGTTTTAATGTCTTTTCTGCAGTGAGCACTGGGGGTTTCTAACAGAACAATTCTGGCCTATTTGCTTAATGCTAGAAATATGTGTTTCTCTTCTGAGCTCTCCTGCCCCTTTTGCAGCCACAACTTTGTTACAAAGTTCCCTTTGGGGTGGAGGCAGGACAATTGACTGGATTTGGTGAATTTCTTAGGTGCCACAAGGAAAGAATGAAAATAATTACGTCCAATAATTAGAATACAAGATTCTATAATACATATGGCAGTACCGCATCCTTTCTTAATATACTATTTTCTTAAGCCATTTTATTTCAGATTGTGCCACTGTACAGGAAAGCTTTGGATCTTTGTATTTATTCAGCTTAATTCTGTAGCAGATGACCGGGCATTTGCTGGTGATCTGTAACATGCACTATAGCCTTTTCCAGATTCTCAGGACAGTCTCCCTTCATGTGTAAGTGAACATAACTTTCAGTAAGCATTTCAGCCATGGTTCTTCTCTGCTCCTCAAACACTCAGACAGTGGAAGATGACTTTCCTGGAGCACGTCACTGCACTTCCAGAGAGCTTCACTTTTCTATATAAATGTTCTCTTAAGGCAAACCATCGGTTTGTATGGTTATCACTTTTACTTATGAAGCATATTTCTAAATTATTCAGGCAGTGTACTCTTCCTTTAAAACATGAAAACCGAATCATCCCAGTAAGTTGCCTTCACTTTTATGTTCTCTTGAAGTATTTTCTACAAAAAAACCCCTTAAAATCAGTCTGTGTTTTGGCAAAGCACGTTCAACAATCAAACCATCAGAGCAGGAGAACATTACATGTATCACAAAGATACTCTGATCACACAATATATATTTGTACCTGGATGTACAAAGAGAAATCAAGTACTGATAGGAATTCAGACTTCTGCTTCTTGATATTATCAAGATTAGAGAAAGAAGAATCCTTCTTGCAACATCTGTATCCTAGTTTTACCAATGAGAGATTGTTCTCAGAACTATGTTTTCTATTAATATATTCAACAAGTCGTAAATTATACAACCAGAAAAACATTGTGTCATCCAATCTGTGCTCCTCATAGAACAGGCTTTATGGCTTCTCTGAATTAATTTCTCTTTGAGACAAAGCACATCTTAAAAAAAAATCTTAATTTAAATTTTTCGGTAATGGAAGAATCAGCACCAGACTTAATAGCATTCTGGTAGTTAATTTTCCTCCCTTTGTGTTTAACTTCTTTAATGCATTTGTCTAGTGTAAAATTCCAGACATTGGATGTTACTGAACAAAAAGCTGTCTCTTAGCAAATTTCTGTTCCCGATATTCATGCTTAATGGGCATGGAAGTCATCTCACCTAACTTTCAGGCATCCTTAGTGTTTTTATTTTACATCTTACACAATCAAGCCTGGTTTTCCTGATAGCCAGTGAAGAAGTGCAGGGGTACAGTTCAAATGAGCTGCTTTAGACGTGTTTATTGTAATGAATCACACCTTGGACGTACCTCAGTGCTGGTGCTGTCTAAAAAAGGTGTTTGGGGGGTAAGAGGCTCCATGAAATATGTTTTGCAAATAGGTGCCATTGTAGGAACAATAAGTGCAAATTCCTGCTGTTAGAGGATATGACTGCGTAACTTTCTCATGGTCAAACTAAATTAAATTTAAAGGCAATTTTTGCAGTCATGAGTTATAGTTGCCTTTCCCAGATGTCTTCTAGTTCACCAGCATCTTTTCTCAAGCTGCAGATGCCAGAACAGGACTGAGCATCCAGCAGTGGTTGCAGAGCCACTGACAGTGAAGCAGTAGAGCTTTCCTGCTTTTGCTTTTTTTCATACTGCTTGAAAAGGCTCTCCAGAGTTCTTCAGGTTGTGAGAATAGCAGCTGGTTTTCAATGCCTTAGTCATCCTGGTCTCGGGCCTTTTTCCATCATCAGTGTTTCCCAGGAAGAGAAAGCCTTATTCTGTCTGTGTAGCCTTGTTTCTGGCTATGCAGTCCTCCATAGGTTAGAATTAGTATCTCATGTATTATTCGCTTGTATTTAAGTTTCAAATGTTATTCAAACAGAGTAGAAGGACCCTTTTTTGCTATATTTTCTATCACTCTTAATTTCTGTTTTGCCTGTAAACTTTCTAGAAATGTTTGTCTTTTATGTTATTA
Source organism: Rhagologus leucostigma (assembly GCA_013397725.1). Taxonomy (NCBI): domain Eukaryota; kingdom Metazoa; phylum Chordata; class Aves; order Passeriformes; genus Rhagologus; species Rhagologus leucostigma. The sequence continues at coordinate 708,165 of VZTD01002622.1, forward strand.
ACAGTAAGGATAAATAGTACAGAACCAAGAACTGGTCTCTGTACCTCCACTAGAAGTACATTCATTACAGTCTGATTCTTCCTTCATCCATAGATGTTACCTATCTTTTAGTCTGTGTTTGTTGTGAACGTTGGTTTTAGAGTTTGGTAAAATACCAATCCAATTGCCAAGCAAAATGTAAGACTACACTTTCAGACTTGTTAACCAAATTTATAATCTCATAAAAAGATATAGTTAATTTAATAAAATTTACTTTCCATAAACCTATGATTATGGCATTGTATTATCATACTTTCGTTCATTATTAGTCAAATGCAGCCACTCCAGGATGAGTATCAGGCCAGCTGTGCTGTGGTTGCCTGAATTGCTGACATCTGAGAAAATCTGATACAACATTAGTTTTGTCCTAGCCCTCAGGAATATGGAATTTCCCTTCAAATATACTATAAAAGGCATCTTTTTATTATTTTCAGATTTGATTAGGCTCTTTGGTTTTTCTAATGAATTACTCTGTTTTTACAGGGTTTAAGTTGTTTATTTGAAAAATACAGTGTGAACCCTAGGATTCTTTATTTTCGTAATTAAATGACACAGAGTTCATCTCTATAGGTGCCTGTTCTTCTCCAAATTTAATAACATATTTCTGGCATTCCAAAACATTTAGACATTTCAATACATGGAAGGAGTTTTCTGTCATGGCCCACTGACCAGCATGAGAGCAATGTCCTGTCCATGTTGTATTTGGTATTTGCAACTGACTGGTCATGCAGAAGGTCCCTTGGACAGCAGCTAAATTCCATGCACTCCACTTATCTGTTCAAGTGAAAGTTTTTCAGTGGGCAGCAGCACTCGAGCCAAATTTTCAGAAACCTTCACTGAGCTCATGTGGATGGTAAAAGACATTATCTTGTATTTCAGTCACCACGAAAAGTATTTATGTCCCGGAGTCGCAGTCTACCAAAGCAGCAAACATTTGCATTTGCGTTTGCATTTGGGTTTGTGGCTAAGAAGCAAATGAACCCACTTTCAAAGAATTGTTAATGTAATGTAATAAAGCGTTCTTAGATACTATGGCATCATAATGGTCTGTGGCTTATAAAAGACAGCTGTAAGCAAAGAGGCCAAATAGCATTTAATATGGAAGACAGACAATGTTATGAGTGTGCTGCTGCAGTCAGTACTAAGTAATGACAGTGATTCAATCAGACATAGAGTAGGGGATTGATAATAAATATTAATCCAGGTTTTGTCTGCAAAACTTTTTCTTTCATTTTTATTTGTATAGATGTTACTTTGTGTGCTCCACTGTACAGGGAAACATGAATTGATGTATCTCTCATGTTAGTCTTTATTCACAGAAATCCCTCCTGTGGTGTCATCACAAAAGGCTTCACAAAATTTTGTGAAAGTCTTCTTGGTTTGTGAAGGTTGAACTTGCCAGTGCACAGATCCAGCCTGTGGCTTGGTTTACTGCTGGTGTTATGCCATCTTCCACCCACACGAGCAAGGGAAAGAATTCTAGCCAGCAGCAGCTGAAATGCACCACAGTGCGGTTTAATCCATACAAGGTGCTCTTGAAGAGTCTACAGATATAAGAGTGAGAGTCATCACTAATGACTTTGGGATGTATATCTTTGTTGTCAGTTCTCTTTCAGTAAACTGAAATGAGTGATAGGCACCTCTAGAAAGTGATTTACTCTGTCTTAAGAATCTAAGAAGGGTTTGATGGATCACCTAGAAACGTCGATCTCAATTTACCCAAAGCCTGGATGGCTAGATTAAGTTTGATACTTGGTCGGCAGGTAGCTAAATTTGTAACTTTCCATAAAAGGCACCCATAGAGTAGATCAGGTGCACCAGAAGATGAGGTGAAGTAAGCAAGTACAGTTCTAAAGATTTTCCTTAGTAGTACTACACTTTGAAACATAACTAGACAAGACATCTTTATTCTGGCATGAAACGAGCAAAGCTCTAGGAAACCAACTCTTAGATGTTGAACAGTGTTATGGCACTAGAACTAGAAGCTGTTTCTTTTTGTACATCAGTAATAAAGTACTGCTTGTTTGCACAAGTGCATCACAACACACTCAGGTTTTCATACACATGTGTACATTGCACAGAAAACACGTCATCCACAAGCGATATGCTGTTTCCATTCCTGTGAAAGACAGGAGTTTTTAACAGCGTTATCCAACATGTCAGGAGTTTGGAAGAGCAAGTGTGAACAAACAGACCACAAAAATTCGGGGACGGTTCCAGTTCTAACATCTGAGGTAGCTATTGAAATTGGAATAGGACTCAGATGCAAGCATTTGATGTCTCTCTCTGGTAAAAAATAAACAGTTTAAATATATTTTCAAAATTCCATCTTATGCAGACTTAGGGTTGTATTGCAAAACATTTAAGTAGAGAAGGAGAAGTATATTATCTCAAAAAGAAAATGTATAGATGTCATGGTTTCAACCCAGCTGGCAGCTAGGGACCACAAGGCCACTGGCTCACTCCCGTGGGCACGCAGGTGTTCAGCCATCCCCAGGAAAGCCGGCTCTCCGTTGCGCCTTGCAGTAACTTGGCAAGACAGACACTAACTCTGAATGATCCCTCTTCCTCCTTCCCCCAGCTGTATAAGCTGAGCATGACACCACATGGTCTGGGATATCCCTTTGGTCAGCTGGGGTCAGGTGTCCCCACTGTGTCCCCTCCCAACTCATGTGCACCCCAGCCCATCGCTGGCGGGGTGAGAAGCAGTGAAGGCCTTTGGCTCTGTGTAAGCCCTGTTCAACAGTAACTGAAAAATCCCTGTATTATCAACGCTGTTTCCAGCACAAATCCAAAACACAGCCCCATACCAGCTACTGTGGAGAAAATTAACTCTACCCCGACCAAAATGAGCACAGCAGTGAATGAAGATAACAGGTCACATCCTCCCTGCTTGCTAGTCAGTCCTTCTTCTGGAAGTAACTATTCCTTCTCTTTTGGGCTCTTTAAGCCTTGTACTTCCTCGGCCCTTTTCCAAGTTCCCTAAAAATAATTCTTCTGCTAACACCCATCAACCACAAAATTACAGGAGTATCTTCATCTCCCTGCCTCTGAAAAGGAAAGCAAATGCAACAAAATGTCTGTCTACAAGTCTTATAGGAAGCTATTTTCTGATCCAACAAAACGAAAGTGGAGCTTAGCCTTTTTGCCCTAGTATCTGAAAAAAAGTGTAAAAGAAGAGTGTGAATTTCTTTATGTAAAATAAAATGGTTTTTAAGATCTGTTTGAGCCCAAAAAAATTCTGATGTAGTTTCAGAAATAAACCTTGTCTCTGTTTTAATTTTTCTTTAAAAAAACCCAACAATTACTCATCTGAAAATATCTTTTCACCCTTCTTTGGAGTTTTTTCTTTTGGAATAACTGGAAAAGGTAAAAAACAACCTTTTGAAGTAATATAGAAAAGGTACCAAGATTTTGAAATCTTTTGAAAGTATATTGTTAATCTCAAGTCAGCCTTCAAAGAGGCAGCATGTCTTTACCATATAAAACACAGAAACTGAGAAGTATTTTTGTTTGATTTGGATCGCACCAGAAGCAACAAAGATACTTCCTTTAGGGAGAAGTCACCCCTAAATAAAACACTCAAATGTGAAAATTGTTTTAGATTTTCAACAAGATTTTCCACGTCATTTAACTTTTTCAGTCTTTAATCTCATAATAAACCAAGCAAATTCTAGAATTGGTGCAGTTAAAAATCTTTATGTTACACGCCTGTATTCCCACGTATCTTCAGCACATATCTTCAGCACATAGTATATGTAAACAAGAAAACAATGATTTAGAGGAAAAAAAAAAGCAGAAAAATAAATGGTGAGCAATGGAGGGAAGGAGAATTGCTTTCCTGCCTCACTCACATGTCTTGCAAGGATCTGAGATAAGAACCTAGGGAACACTGTTAAGCTGCTCAACCCCTGACCTGCCGCTTAGGAGAAAGAGAGAGGGAAAGGCTACATCTTACAAGATCATAGTTACTAGGAGCTCAGCCAAGTCAGTGAAAAGGCCTTTAAAAAGTAGATGGACACATATGACAGGATTTCCTGTTTGTTTGTTTGTTTTGGCGGTCATCGTTCTTGAATCCTCTGCATATGCAAGGGGGGAAAATGTGTTCCACTCACTGCTTTCCTCCACAGGCTCTCACATCAATTACCCCTCTCTTGCAGAGAATTGCAGTGCTCCTCTGAGGATTGCAAAGCTTAACACTTACCTGCCAGTAGCTGGGATATGAGGGCCAGAAGGTTGCTAGTGGCTAATAAAGCCAAACCAACCTTTAGTTAAAAGTTTTAGCCTTTCCAAGGTTCTAGGTTGAACAAGATCCTTTGGCTTCAAAGCTAACAAGCACTTCACCACATCCATTTCAAATAAGACCTGTCTATATGTTACAGGCATGTAAGGAGTAATGTTTCCCTGAGTTTGGGCAAAGATATCCATTTTAAACGGATTATTTCCTGGTGGGGTCCATCGCAGATGATGGCAGCTTCATAAGCATCTCTGAGTGGAATGAACATATGAAGTCTTTGTAGACATGCAGAGAAGAGCATTCCCCACAAGTGATATTTTAGCACTCATAAGGCCTGCTGAGTGGCCATATATTTATTTTCATGGATGATGCATTTTGTTTCTATCTTGCAGAGGACTGGATCTGATTGTTGAAAAATTACTGTATCTGGGACATGTTCTTAGATTCCATTCTGCAAATCATTGTCCACCCTTGGATTCAGGGGAGAGCTGAATGAGTTTGCTACAAGGAGTTAGCCTTGTCCCAAAATGTTCAGTCTCACTGAGGATATCATATGGTCTGTTTTAGGCATGTGTTTGTATAAGATACTGAAAATAAACTGAATGGCAAGCGTGTGCACGTGCACACACACACAACGTTCATGCCTCCTTTCCCTTGGGTGGAGTAGTTGGGTTGGCCAAACTTACACTTTATTGGCAATTCTGCCGCTTCTTAATGGATGCACTAATTAATGTGTCTCCTGTTTTCTGTGTTTGCTGTTCCTTGAGTTCACATGAAATTTGTATTCTCCTATTATGTTAAAAGGAATAGGAAGTTTCCAAGTCTACAGGATTTGGAACTGTCTTTTGTAGCTCCACAAGTACTGTGAAAGTGGAATAAGTTTATCTAAACCTGGCAACAGCATTTTTTCACTACATACTCAGCTAGAAATAATTTAAAATGTTGGTCTTGTCCTGGGTAAGTCGGTAACCAAGTCCTGGAGTGCCTTTATCATGGAAGATATCTTCTTTCTTTCTCTTCCCCATGCCAGTTTACACAAATTACTCTCCTGAGGCATGTCTCTTTAAAGAAATTAAAGAACCTAAAATGTATAAATTAGCCTTTTCTCACTTATAGTTTCAGCATAATCAAGTATTTGAGGATATCCATTTCAGAGAGCTGAGATCATCTCAAGACTTTATTGATAGCTATTCCCTTTAGACTTGTTTTCCGAATGAGCTGTTTTGCTCCAGAATCTTGAACTTCTTTTGTACTTTTCCCCACTGACCTCACTGTCTCCTCTCTATTTTATCTTCTAGACTAGATAGTATTTCCTCTGGCACAGGGATTTCAAGACTTTTGTTTTGTGTGTAATTGTTTGGGGTTTATCTTTGTTGCATTGCAGACCGTCTATCTAATTGGTCAACCAAAGAAACTCTTCCTGAAGAATCCTATATTTGCATTAAATAGGCTTTTGAAAGTCAAGATAAATTGGGATAGTTTTATATCATGTTCTTGTGTCAAGACAGCTGCACAAAATGACTGAGTGTCTTCTCCAATAGATGCCTGAACAGTTTTAGACAGTCTTCAGAGTCTGGAGTTTTAGAATACATGTTTACTGAGATTTCCACTTTTTGGAGACAACCTTGTTCTTCTAAGAGGGAAAATCTGTTTGAGATTTTTTTCATATAGACTCTCTCATATATTTTATTATCTGTATATGCCTGTACCTAATGTCTGTGCCTACATACAGCTGTCACTGAGGGAATTTTTCACTGAAAAGAATTCCCTCCCCTTGAGAGAAATTCACAGGGAATCAATTTCATGTAATATGAATATTTGCCCATGTGTTTTTTACTGCTTATTTTATATTTTTTATTAAAATAGTGGAAGCTTTGAAGCAGTATGTTCCAGTAAGTGTAGTTTCAAAGCTCTACAGTTGATACTCTCTGCCTGGGACATGTATATGCAAAGGGTTATACACATCTCTCCATCCCTGGGCCAATGCAAGCTAGCCTTACTACAGCTGGAAGTGTAAATAATTTCCAGTACTAGAGAAGGAAACTGTGACTGCAGAGCTGTTGCTTATGGTAGATTTGTACAGCAGCTTTTATGGACCTTAGAAATCACTATAGGCCATGCAATCGCCATACATTCATTTTAATAATTAGTTTAACTATACAACTAATATAACTGTATAACTAATATTTAGTAAGCATGCAGTCGAGAACAGAGTCACAGAATCCCAGAATCATTTAGTTTGGACCTCTGAGGTCATTGAGTCCAATCTGTGACTGATCACCACCTTGTCAACCAGACCATGGCACTGAGTGCCATGTCCGGTCTTTCCTTAAACACCTCCAGAGACAGTGACTCCACCACCTCTCTGGGCAGCCCCCTCCAATGTTTAACAATCCTTTCTGTGAAGAAATTTCTCTTAATATCCAACCTGAACCTCTCCTTGAGCAGCTTGAGCCGTGTCCTCTTGTCCTGTCACTGGTTGCGTGGGAGAAGAGGCTGACGTCCACCTGGCTGTGACCTTCTTTCACGTAGTTGTAGAACAGGTCAGAAGTATCTTAAAAAGAGTATATTTACTTACTGATCTATCAACTCTTTTAATAATCAATGGAAAATAAGCAGTAAACAAAATATGTAGGCAAACATTTACATTGTATTAAGTTCATTCCCTGGGAAGAGTAAGGCCAACATCAGTACCACCATAATTTACACTTTTACTTTCCAAATAGTCTGGATGTGGGACTTAGTGTCCACTGAATTCTTCCTGGTTTTTTGTTTTTGACTCTAAGTCCTCCTAAGAAAGAGTCAGAAACACAAAAAAGAGCAGACATTAGTAGCATTGATTGCTTACTGTAAAGTCCTGTACTTTAAATAAGTTTATTTTCTATCATAGATATTCCAAGTCATTAGTACTATGTTTTATTGGTTAACTCTATATCTTTATGGTTATTTTTTCTTGAAACATGCAAATTAATTATGAAAATAATGCTTACGTTAAAATAATGCTATTACTGCATCTTACTAATATGCTGGAATAACATTTTTCTTGGGAATCGTACAGTTTATTTCACCAAGATAAAAATGGATCTGCTAGACCTTTAGTATGTTTCTTTCAGCAAAAGTTCCCTTTTTTTATTCTCTATCGAGCTTGAATTAATTGGGAATGTTCTCCTTCAAAAGGTGAAAAAGCAACCTTTTGTGGCGTGTTAACCATATCCTTGTAAATTAAATTCGCCATGCTTTATTTAATAATGTGTTTTCTTTTTACTATTATAACTGCTGTTTTAAAACAAAGCAAGAGTTATTGCAGCCGATGTACAGTTATTCTTAAGGATATGTGGTTTCTCACTGATTTTTGGCACGGGAAAAGAAGAGATACTGGGTTGGTTTTATCGAAAGGAATTTAGACTGTATGTACTTTTGGCCGAAAGACGCTAGCTACAGAACAAAACCCATCCTGTGTTGTCACTGTGCTTTGCATTTCTATACTAATTGCTTTCAGCTTGGATTGTATGATAATACATGTGTTTGATATGTGTGGTTTGTTTGTGTTGAGCTCCATTATCCTGTCTCATGTTCTTGGAGTGCCTGAAGTAGTTTCACTAATCTGTCAGCATAGTATGTACTTCTGGATAAATATAGACGTGCAGCCACTCTGTGAGTGGTCATCATCATATGCTGAAGCTAAAAATTACCCCTTTGGTTATGGAAAGGCTGAGCTGATCTGCAGGCCTGCTCTAGCTCGCACATTGCAGGTCTTCAGCATTTGTCTATTGAAAAGCAATACCAAGAAACTGAAGGAAATGTCTTCCTCACAAGCAGTGAGGAAGTCTGAAGCAGGATTATGAAACAACTAATTTGTTTTTCAGTTTTAGTTAGGAAAGGATTCTAGCTTTTCTAACTGAAGGAGTGGAACATTTCAGGTATTCACAGGCTCATGGATATTACAGTAGCATGTTGGAGAAAATCCAGCGTGATCGGCTTTATAAAGGGGCTCGGTAGGTATGAAAATACTGCAAATAGATGTTTGCGTTTGTCTTATTAGTTCGTTCATTGTTGCTAAAGTGTAAATTTGACACAGTTTACTAAAAAAAAAATGCAACCTCTGTTTTTTCTGCTTAAAGATACTGAAAAGTCAGTATTATGTCCGGAGTTCTATCCAGTGTAGCACAGATTCTTGGCTTGTGCATTATCATCATTCAGTTGTTATGGTTCCTCTTACAGCTTTAAGAAAAATACCTGTACTGCAGACCGTAGCCGGGGCTCTCTTATGATAATTTAATTTAGTACTTATCCCCAGTATCAGCTTTTGACCTTGTGTTGCACAAAACTACTGTGCTTTTCTACGACTGTTTTTCTGATGAGGGAAATGATCAATACATGGAAAAATCTAGCAGTGATTTTATGTCAGGAGGCCTTTCTGTGGCAATAGTATATGGCTGTGAGGACAACAGTGTGTGATATTTCAGTGATACTTCCGTATTTATTCCCTGTCTTTAACTTTTAAAAAATACATAACATTGAGAAAATAATATGGTTATAGGCTGCGCTAAATGAAAATACTCTGTTGGATAAGAGTATAATTTGAAATACAGCTTATTGCACATTTAGTAGAAAAATAAGGGTGCGTGTTGGAAACAAGAAAATGTTCTTTGGACAGAATTACACCCCCAAATGGTACAGACATTTTATAATCAAGCACAGTTAACTTTGTTACAGATTTTCATAGGATAGGAGCTTTAAATATGTATACAATTTTCTAAACTTGATCTGTCGATTCTCTGCTCTTACAAAGTCCTTGGCATCAGGGTTACCATGGTCTTCTCCATGTGCATCACCATTCATTCTCCTGGGGAATGAGCCACTTTTCTCTAAATAAAAGGTTTAGCTTAATGCAGTATTTGTGCTTAATGCAGTACCCTACGATATGTAGATATTCCAACTAAATGCTTCTGTGGTCCGTTCTGGTGCTTCTCTTTGTATAACATTTATTATTTCGAAATCAGGCAGTAAAAACTAAATTTGTTAAGGAAATCAGTATTTCAAATTGAGTATAACTCCTTCCTTCCACCCACCTCCCTCCAGATGTCTTCTGCATGAACCCATACAAACTATACGTGGTGATTTCTCATGTTAAAATTATGCCTTTTATTTAATTTGGGTGGTGTTTCACTGGTGTGGATGGCAAACTGAGTACATCTTTTTTATTGCTACTTCTAAGGCTCACATTATATTGTGTCAACATGAAAGGACCAACCAGGGATGACTTTAATGCAGCTATTTCCTAAATTTTGAGTCCTTGTTTTCCAGTTTTATGTCTCACAGGCAACTTTTTTTTAGTGAGTTTTATAGGGCTCTTGGTCTAGGCATAAGAGCTATGTTCTGTTAAAGCTCGTACATTATCAGTATAGATGTCAGTGATAGTCTTGTCACTGGGCCAGATTTTTGCAATGCAAATATCAAGCATATGCAAATGCTGGAGCTAATGGAGCTGAAAAGATGCCTTAGAAAGCCAAACCTGTATATAATAGTTTGTGACCAACTCATTGTCAACTCCAGACCCTCAGAGTGTCAGCAGTGTTAGCTTTCACACTAAAGATGCTTAAATGGAGTTAACAGCTACAAAATGGTCTTTTAAAAAATTGAACTAAATCAATGTCCTATGTCAGTCATTTCTGTGACTGCTGTAATTGCTGTAGTAATGATAGATGTTAACCCCCAGGATATGCTGTTTCTGTATTTGGGGAAAGGCTGTACAGTTCTATATTTCTGAGAAGAGCTAGTATAAAAATTTTTCGTGCACTGGCTAATCTCACAGATAATTGCATTTCTCTGTTGCAGTGTGCAAATAGTGATTTTTCAGTTAGATGTCTGGAAAAAAAAACTAAATCCGCCTGTGTCACAAACCTGACAGAATCATTGTTAAAAGGCTTCCTACTAACAATGACTATGTGGATTTAAATTCCAGTCTCAGAATCCTGGCTGAATGCCACAATGGTTGAAGATTAGGGTGGCAGCTCCCAGGTAGCACAGCTAAGGTTTTTTAAACTTAATTTTGCCAGGACGTGAACCATACCTGATGTCACACACCACCTGCGTGCCTGCCTCCCTTGAGTCCCCCGTATGTTTTGAGCTTAGTAGCCAGGTTTAAAGTAAAATTGCCTGAGGAACAGAAGGCAAGTTTGTGTTTGATTAGATTGCCACAGATTCCTTCCTGGCCCCAGCGGCGGCCGGCCTGGCCTGGCAGTGTTGTGCTTGGCAGAGGGCGGCTGGCGAGCAGCCTGCCCGCCCAGCCCGGGCACAGCGCTCGGCACAGAGCCTGGGAACGGCGCGGGGAGCTCGGCATGGTGGCAGTGCGAAGGACGGGGCTTTCACTGCACAAAGGACACAAATCCTTAAGAAAATTGGTTTTACTGCTCACCAAAAAATTTTCCTGACTGAGCATTTGGAGATCAAGCTGATTTCATGGGTAGATGTAAGCCAGTCAAAACCACACATTTGGCAAATATATTCCTAATTGTAAAAATATTGTCTGACTCTGTCCTAAAGCTATTTCTGGAGAGATTTCCATTGCCTAGTGTATTTGATAGTCCATAAAAATTTGCATCTGATCCTTTGAATCCCACTGTCTTCATGTTTAAATTTTAAGAGAGCCTAGGTGATGAAAGAAGAGCAGTAGCACTTACACTCTTCTCTGGTGGTTCTTTTTTCAGTACTTTGAAGTAGATTATTATTGAGAACAACAGTGTATTTTTAGAACAAGTTTTGTGTAATATAAAGGTAGGACTGTTTTATACACTTTGTTTTTTGCAAAGAGCCATAATGCCAGAAAGATTCCATGATAATACTTTTGCCCTCAAAAATCAAGTGAAACTTTGCAGGAAACAAATCTAGCAGGAAACATCTGTCACAGTGGGAGAAGTGCTGCTGCTGTGCTGAAGAGCGATGCTGTACCTTTTCAGTCAGGGGTTATTATCAAAGAAAAAATATAGATGTGTTACACTTGCAGAATAATAGCAACATGAAGAGAAGCATTTATCTTCTATTATAGTCATATAGGAACTTCTAAATTGATTTTTCTAATGGAAAACATGTTCTCTTTTCTCCAGTGGATCCTTTTTTATTTTTCAGTGTGTGGTTTTGGGTTCTGATTCTGCCACATTTTAAATACTCTCAAACCATAACATTTCTTCTTTTAAATTTTTTTTCATTTTTGTTCAGCAATGAAGTGTTAAAGTACATAGGAAAGGTCAAAAATCTCATTTCTTCTTAAAACACTCATATGTCACTAATAATTGACAATTAATTTCATTAAGAGTTGCAATTCTGTTCCTCAAAGGAAAAGGCTAAAGGTATTAGATGTAAGGCAACCATCACTGTAGTTCATTCTTCTTTCTCTCTTTCTTTCTTTGCAACTTGGATGCGACATATAATGTAACACTCTGGAGTGCGGTGCTACAGGGAAGTGCTGTAATGGTTTTAGTTCACAGTATTTCCATGGTTTGTATTGCATTAAAGCATCTCTGCCTCAATCACCAGTACTGCTCTTGGGCATTGCGACACTTGTGTTACGTTCAGAGTGGATAATGGCTGGTCTTGCCAGTGTTACTTAATTTGCTGCTTTTAAAGTCTCTGGCAAAACTAACAGAGAGACGGTGCTACCAGTACCTGCCTGAAGACCACACATGACTTTTACTTCCAGTAAGAGCTGAGCCCTGAGGATTTTCGTTTGGAAATTTCATGTGTGAAATGGTAGTATTTGAAGTGCTTCGATTTATTTTTCCTTCATTCACGGAAAAACAGTAAGTAGAGCTCGGTCTGGTATACAATATCTTGATACTCATTATGCGGAATTCAATCGCAGGGTAATTTACATTGGAAGGTATCCCTGGTGGATGATTAATCCAACTTCAGCTTGCTCACCAGCTAGAGAAGGTTTCTCAGGACCTTGTCCAGTCAAGTTTCAAGTGTCTCCAACAATGGAGTTTCTGCTGTATCTCTGGACAACGTGTATCAGCGTTAGATCACCTCTTCACAGTGGAATTTCCATTTATCTAATTGAAATTTCCCACATGCAAAGTAGTGTCTGTTGCCTCTTGTCCTGTCATTCTGTGCTCAAAGAAGAGTCTAGTTCCGTGGCATCTTTGCTATACTCCATTAGGTGGCTAAAGAGTGCAATAAGATTCTCTTCTCAAGGTTCAATCAGTCCAGCATTCTCAGCCTTCACTAATCTAGCAAGCCCCTGACCATCTTTATGGTCCTCTCTTGGCCTTGCTTCAGAATAGCAATGTCATTCTTGTATGGGAGAGCAAAAAACTGAACGCAATGCACCAGCTGTAATCTCAAAAGTGCCGAATGGAACTGTAGGGTTTGGTACTTTCAGGAAAGCTAGCACATAATTAACATTTTTTGGCCATGGAAAACATTCCGTGTCTGACTCTTCCTGTAAGATTTACACTGGTAACATGTATATTGTTTTTTGAGTCATTCTTGACTGACCTCAAAATAAAGTACAGGAGAATAAGACTCTTTACAATTCACCATAGTCAAAAGACCGGACTCCTGACTTTTGGTAGGCTAAGCCAGTTTGAATAGCTATAAAGGATAAATTTTTGTTACTTGACAACTGAGTTACAGGTCTGACCTGCATGCAAAAGATGAGAAATGAGGATGTTATTCGAACAGTTAGGTGTCAGCAAGTCTTACCATGTGAAAAAAAAGAGGGTTGAGTATGCACTGCATAGGAAACACCACTCAATTTTAGTATAAAACATTTCATCTTTGATTTCTTCTTCCAGTTAGATAACATGTATTTTACCTATGGTACCATGGAAGTTTTATTCATGTGTTGTGTATTTCTTTGATTAGCAGCTAGTCTCCAGTTTTGCTTTGACAGTGTAGTGGGCTGTTGAGGTGCTTTGTGAAAGTTAAAGCATGTTGAATTACCGAAAAGTAACTGTGTTTTTTCTGCATTTCAGCTTCTCCAGTTGGTAACGGATATATCAAGCCACCTGTCCCACCTGTTTCTGGTACACAGAGAGAAAAAGGACCTCCAGCCATGTTGCCCATCAGCATCGACCCAGACAGTAAACCAGGCGAATATGTCCTGAAGAGCTTGTTTGTTAACTTTACTACTCTGGCTGAACGCAAGATTCGCATCATCATGGCAGAACCTCTTGTGAGTAAAAAGAAATTCTGTGTATATATATATATATATATATTTATATATGTATACTGTGCTTTGAATTTATTTTAAAATCAGGCTTGCTTGCTGTGCAATGAAGGATATTTTGCTTGTAATCTGTGTTAGAGTTTGATAGTGTTTCCCAAACTGTAAGATATGCTGCTATGGCAGTTAGAACATTGTGGGAGAGGGCAGAGGTATGCGAGATATGCCAAAGGGGTGACATGAAAGGGAATTAATATTTAATTTCTGTTTGCAATATGGGCACATGTTAATGGGATTGAGAGGCAGAAGGGGTGTCAGCCAGCATAGATTTCACAGCTGGGAGACCAGTCACTTGAGTCAAAATAGATTAGAAAATGCTGAAATATGATAAAAGCAGTGTTTCTGAACGTTACGGATTTTCAGCTAAAACATGAAAATGGCTACCACTGCTGGCTCCTCTTTCTGTTCTGACAGTAGTAGATTTCATAATCTAACAAAGGGCTACAGCACCTGTTTTCCAGATATGAAAAAGCATGCAGCATTTGAAAAAGGAGTTACATTACAAGGTCTTGCACAGTGAGAGAGCCATTGTTATTTGTATTTCAGGCAAATTTAACATGAAAGTATGTCTGTTACAATGTCTTATGTAACTGAACTTCCAGGACTCTGCTCATTTAACTTGAGACTATGTTTTATATAAATTTTTGCTATTTTGAATAAGGAAGAGTATTTCTATAACTTATATTTTAGTTCTGATGAGGTAAAAAAAACCCCGAGACCTAAAAATAACTAGAAAGCTCTACTTCTGTACTATAAGGGAATTTTTATAAAATCTTAGAATGTTTTTCTTTTAAAGTCCAATGTAGAATACTTAGTTTAGTTTCACATTTTCAGGTCTGGATATTTTGAAGGGCAAAATTAAAATTTTCTTTATTCTGATGGCATCTGTTTAGCTTTGATTTAGATTCAGAAGCATTTGATGCTTGGAAAGTTTTACCAGGCTTTCTTCTGAAACATTAGTTAGATGCAAGATGACAGAACTATCTTACATAACTTGGAAATAACACCAAAAAAAGCTAACAGTAAAGAATATTTTGACAAAAATCCAGTTTTTTCTTCTTTGATGAGTCCCCTCCAAATCACAAAAAGTAGAATAAACTGACAGTCATAGTGTAGATCGTTTTAAAAAATAAAATGCCAGCAGCTATTTATTACCATCCAGTCTTCATGTGATGCACAGTGAACGTCTTTAAAACTTTAAACCAAAATGTGTTTAACTTTACTTGACAAGATCAGAACAACAGGAAGACCAGGACCGAGGATATAATTTCCTTGCAGCACCTTTGTTACTCTTAAACACGAACCTCTGCGTTTTCATATAAGATTTCAGGCATGGATTTATTCCCATTTCACCTTGTATTAAGATGATTTTGAGTTGCTGTGTGGTAGTACGTTGTTTTTGTCACTTTGAGAAACTTATTATCTGAATGTTGATCTTATTCTAGAGGTTGTTCAATGGAATGTTATTTGGTAAATTCAATGTAGAATGTGAAAATATGACAGGAGACTGGAATGTCACCTTCTTGTCGTCATTTTCAGAATGTATTTTTTACAGGGGTCTGACCATGAGACACTAACAATAATTCAATTACATACTCACATCTCATTAGTTCTAATAAAACTTACAAGTCATGGCATGCTGCTATTTGAGGTTGGCTGTGACCAATGAGTAAGCAGGATTCTGTAGACATTCAGTCAAAATGATCTTGAAATAATTAGGTTGTAATGAAAGAAGTGACAAGGGAAAATGACAAAAATTACTCTCGAGTAACAGCTAAGAATCTAAGTCTACCCTTTTCGTGAGGTAGCTGCTGGATGTTTAGCAGCTTTGTTCCCACATTTTACTCTACTGATTAGAACTGTGACCAGGAAGTCCCAGGGATTTGGGAGACGAAGTTTATAAATTGATGGTGAAAAGCTACCTTTTGGCTTTTTTTCACAATAGGTAGTCAGATGGTGAGCTCTTTGAAGAGTCTGTTCTAATTAAACTCAAATGTACTTCAAAGAAAGTCAGACTTGCAAAGTGCTCAATGCTGAAATATTTCTACTTTGAATTCTCCAAGTCATTACAAGATATGACACTTTAATTTTATAGTGAGTGATGAATACTTAGGATATCTTTTAGAGAAGTTAAAATGATCTGTTTATAGTGTTGCCTTTTCATCTCTTTTATCACAAAGTCTAGCTCACACTGAAGCTCTGAAGTTGCTATGGTTAAATGAAATACTTACTGATATGTTTTTTTTACCTAGATAATTCTTTTCATACAGATATTTTGCCTGCTTATACTTTCTGATTATCATTACTGTTGTTTTTGTGAATTTTTCTCTCAGTTTCTTTTGGTTCCATATGCCTGTGTGATATATCCATCTCTTTCTTTTGTGATGTACACAGAGCCTGAGTGTAAATTACGGTGTTCTGACAACTATGTTGGAAAACCATGTTTGTGTCACACCATGAGTTGCAGATGCTAGAAAGGCACTAGAAATTTTTGCTATTTTCTAGGGCATCACTGAAGGGCACAGCACCCACCCCCTCCTGCAGCCCCATGAAGTCTCATCTAGGATAGCAATATTCCAGTGGCAGAGAAGGCAGAGGGCATTGTCACCTATGCCTCCTGCTGCTTTGGCTGGCAACCGAGTATCATTTGACATTTTGGTTATTGGATCTGGCAGTGATCATGATAAAAAAGGCACTCACCAGTTAATATATTTGCTAGGCATGAGTATAATGTCAACTATCCACTGCTAAGTCTTTAACAAGTTAAAATGGAAAACTTTTGTTTCCAGATTTGATGTTTTTTAACTTTTTCTGCAGAATATTTTATTCAGAATTTCAGGTCAATTTTTCCCCTTTTTAGGATCTTTGGGATATAAAAAACCAATTCAATAATTATATTAAGTTCACAATCATGTGGCTAATTTTTAATGACTACTGTACCCAGATTGTCAATTATATTAATCCAAATCAAAAGTATTTGACAGCAGGCTTAATTAAAGTTGTTTGTGCAGTTTATAAAATTAAATTCCCATAAATGAAATGTAAATAATTTTTCCTTTATAATCTTTAATAATTTCCTGCTTCTTTTCTGTAGATAATTTTTCTTATTTGTAACAAATATTAAGATTTTATTCCACAGACCTTTTTTCACAGCTGATTAATTAATATTTAATATTTATAATTTTATATTCTAAATCTTCTCTGCATTGCTTCACTTACGAACACAATCTGATATTTTATTACTGCTGATTTTTTCAAGCAGTGATGACCTTGAAATGAAGCTACTAAGAGGAAGCCAAGGAAATATTCTTGCCTGTTCAAATGAAAGATTATGTTTCATAGCTCTGGAAGGAGAAAGCCCAGAAAACAGTTTCCTTTTTAGAACTGTTGATTATCACTTTGGGTAATAATTCATCCTGTGCATACAGAACAGGCTAATCTTTAAATACGGCTTTCAGCAGTACTTACACACAGCTGTAGACATTGATAAAACATAGGGAGCTACAGGCATTGACAGTTGTTAATGGTTAATTTAGCTGTTGGTAAACTTTCATTATGCTTTTCTCCTGCAAGCATCTTCTTTTACTGAGCTTGTCTAAATTCAGTATCTCTCTGAATACTGAACTCAAGAGCAGAATTTACTCATTATAGGATTGGGACTATAAGCACATTCATGTATTCTGCACGTAACTTTTTCCTTTTATTAGGCAGGTTTCATCTCACCATTAGAAAAAAACCCCGAAAGGAGTGATGTGGTTGATCCTAGTGTATTAATTACTTCCATTTCATTAGAAGCTTGAAGACATAAAAATAGACAACTGTATCAAAACAGGGCTGGTTATAACAGCCAAGCAGATGGTTAGGAAGACTGCAAAAAATGAAATAATGTAAATTGCAGAGACTGACCAACCAACACATACAATGGCGCTGGTTTCTGATTAGCTTCAGTCTAGGCTTTACTTTCTAGGCAAGAGAAGAATATGCTAAGAAAAGACTTGGGAGAAAAGGAAGTAGGTTTTTTGTTTTCTGAGGACTGGGCTGTGATAACTGGTAAGATTTATGTAGGCTGTGATAATACCAAGCAGTCCTACAGCTGTAATGTAGAATTTTCTGGTTTACATGGACTAAAACTCCAGCTGCATCACACAAGGTGACAACTCCTTGGTTGTCACCTCTAATGAGACACGTTACCATTACACATATTTTACATTTGAAGTCCTCATTAATAGTTTGGCATGCACAGGGACTTTGGACCCTGTTTGTTCACAGATAGTAGTCACTGTAAAGAACAAGTAATTTCCTGGAAAAGAGGAAAGGCAAGCTGTCTTGCTCTGTTCTAGCTATTCACTCAGTATGTATATGCCCAGACAAATGGAAAATAACACAACTTTATTTGAATACCTTTATGCAGGTATATAGTGAAAATTTTGTTCTCTTTTCTCATACAAAAATTGTCTCCCTAGAACCTTTCTCTATAAATGCTACAAGCATGCCAGCTTCCCATTGTCATCTACCCCCATCCACCTCTGTGTCACTGAAGGAGTATGCCACTGATCATTAGTCTAATTCTTTTATTCCAACAGTGTTTGTGCTAGTCAAAATTTTGTAAAGCATGTGGCTGTCCATCCCAGGTCTAAGGACCTCATAGTTCATAATACTATAACTCTGTATCTAATGTCTCATAATTCTTTATTTCTACTGGATTATTTATTTAGCACTGAAATGACAGAAATAAATATTATTATAGTAGTTTTTTTAGACCTAGTTGTGACAAATAATGTGCAGGTCATTAAGAATAATTACTCTTAGTTATTCTTTCAATAATTGTCTCTGAAGTACTTAAGATGCTTCTTTATGAAATTCTGCCTCGCTTTATTATACTGTGCTGAGGACTGTTCTCTCACCTCCTCATAAGAAAGTGAAAGCATCTGCACAACATCTTACTTAACTACTCAGTATGTAACCTGAACATGTATGATCCTTTCATTGTATGGAACCCCACAGATCTGTTGGAGTGTTTGTGTTAAGTGGCTTGTTGAATGTGCAAATCTATGTTAGTCAGTCATAGGACAGTCTGGAGGACCAAGAACAGTCATTCACGTCAGGGGAGGGTCTGTCTCTTACTGCTCCCAGAAAGTATCAGCTCAGCAGAGTTCCTTTCCTGCAAGTCATTGACTGGATCCTGGGTCAACTTTTTAGACTAGTAGTTGGTCTAGTATTTTATTCAACTTCTAGCCGTATCTGAGGACTGCTTGTTGCACAGAGAAGTTGTAGGTGCCCAATCCCTGGAGGTATTCAAGACCAGAATATAGCAATCTGATCTAGCGGAAGGTGTCCCTGCCCATGGCAGGGGGATTGGAGTTCCATGATCTTTAAGGTCCTTCCAACCCAAGCCATTCCGTGATTCTATGATTCTAAGTTTAATTTCTGTGTGGACTGTCCCCTTGGTTCTGTTTCCTTTTATTCAGACTTTCCAGCAGCTAACTTCTCTGTTTCAAGAAATCAGTTAAGAAGAACAATGGTCTCAGTCATCACTCTTCACTAATCAACTTTCCTTGGGAGTTCACTGGCTTTCCAAGTATAGTCCAGTCCACCAGTGACAATAAAGCCCAAGCTGCGCCAGATCAGTGTGTTCTTTTCCCCAGCAGAAAGGAAAGGCAGCTAAGCCTGGGAGATCTCTTCTATGAAATAAGCAAGCTCTACTCATGAGTTCAAATGATGTGAAGGGATGTGAAGGCAGAAAATGATAGGAAAGACTGGCCTTTTGTACTGAAGATGGAGAGCAATCAAATATAACAAAGACAAGTCCAATGGCGTAATGATCCTTCACTTCCTCTTCCACTTACCACCTCAGATATCCTCCTCCAGTTATCTCAGTATGTATCTCAGGCTGAGACCTGTAACAGAAGCCAGGCACCGAACAGTACAGAGCTAGGGTGGCTACTCTTGAACCTCGGGACAGTTACCTTCCAGAAAGACCTAGAAAGGTTTGCGTGATTGAAGCAGTGGCCATAGACCAGATATCTTCTGTGTAGTTCACGGGGACACCGTAGAATTGAAACACAGAAGTTGAGGGAAAAGAGTATGAAGGATGCAGGTGGGAAAAAAGAATTAGAGGCAGAGACAAATGTAGGGTTTCAGAAGTAACCATGGGGAGTGCAGGAGAGCAGAAAAAGGATACAGCGTGGTCTGATTCCAGCATCCGTATGAGACATGAGGGCAAAACTTCATGCCATTTTAGCAAGTCAAGAAGGAAACAGACACATTTTTGCATAGACATTGGCATTGTCATTTGCACTTAGAAGCAGGTCCATAAAAACACTCACGCGTTTCGGAGTCTGGCAGTGTCAACAGGCACTTTCTCAGTGCTCTCGGGGTTTCTGTGGCTGAGTGTGTGGGCAGAATGCTGTTTGAGACTTGAGCAGAGCTCATCCCAGTAGCAAGACTCTCCAGGATGCTCACTGTCTCTCGGCCTCATTACTGCATGGATACAGTTGGAGGATAGTCAATGGTGCAATGGTTCAAATCGCTAAGAGAATTTAACATTGCAAGACAGATTCAATCCAAGGCCACTGAGGCTGTCACACTACATCACATGCTGGCTGATGCTTGCAAATATAGCAGAGAACCTACCACATGCCCTTAACCACATTTTTGTGTCATTTAGGGATGTTGGTTGTTAGCACTCTCCAGAAAATGAAAGTCCTACTACAGTCATTTCAGGCCAGTCTTATCACTGGTCTGTCACCATGAAGTGCAGAAGACAATCAAGTATACACTTTAGTAGCATTCTTGCCAGATAAGTAGCAATTCAATAAAGAGGTATCTTCCCATAGCTTCACAACAGCTTCATCCTTTGCTTGCTTTCAGAATCGCATTTGAAGTCAATGAGGTACTGCTTGATTTATGTGCTCTTTTCTGGGCCTGAATCTGGCATGGCACAGTTTATACATCAGACAGCTTGAATTATACCATATTTGACCCTGCATTTCTGGTGGCATGAGAAATATGAGAAAACTTGAAATACTTCATGTAACTACCTTCCCAAATTGGAAATCCACCCAGTGAGGTCTTGTTTCACTAGCTGGGCATGCAGTACATGTGGAAGCTATGGCTTTTACAGCCAACATGCTTGTAGCAAGAGAACAGTAAAGGCTGAC
This sequence comes from Rhagologus leucostigma, assembly GCA_013397725.1. NCBI lineage: Eukaryota > Metazoa > Chordata > Aves > Passeriformes > Rhagologus > Rhagologus leucostigma. The sequence goes on from VZTD01002622.1 coordinate 728,827, forward strand.
GTTAGCTCTGCAAGGGCACCTGGCATCCTCCTTGAAAGTCTGTCAGACCAGTACCAGTAACCAGGAAAAAAGGCTTCAGATCAAATCAACACATCTCATATGGTACAGTTACAGCCTTTGAAATAAACACATAGCAAAGAAAGACCCAAGTAAAGGAATTTTGAAGAAAACTACTGGCAGTAGTTCTCAAATTCACTTTAAAAATGCCCTTTCCTCATCTCTTTTTCTGTTCTGTGAAAACAGGTGCACAGTTGGTGACAATAAGTATCTACCTGATGTTAAAGAAGCAGTGGACATCAGACAGCAGACCATGGCCAGGGTTATTTGCTGTCCTTATTACCCCCAGCTGCCTGGGTCTAAAGACAAATGTTGTTCCTCTTTACAGAGATCTCTGCTGTGCCTGGAGCAGCCCTGCAATTACAACTCTAAATTTATTCAAATCAACTGATAAGGGCTTCCTGTAGGCTTTATTAAATTAGGTCACATTATTCTGAGTGGGTAACCAGTGGTCAGGGCCCTAAGGGCACTGATAGGCCTTAATGACCTCCTCTGAGGCGCACCCACACCTGCCTACAGGCCAGGACCCATTCCCAGGTTTTGGAGCCATTAGTCCCTGCTGCAGCAGGGCTAGTCTCCCACTCCCACAGCCCTGCCCCCTCCCCATGGGCCTTGCTGAGCCAGGTCCACCCATACATTGAAAGAAGGAACTTCATCCACTGCTTGAAACACAGAGATCCCCTACATCTTGTAGCATTGCTCTCACCATGGGCAGGAAGTTTGACCGAAGGTGAGGACAGCGCTCTCATAATAACTCAGGGAACATGTTGAGCTCAGGAGGGAAGCTGTGCTTTTCCCGTTCTCTACAGGAAAGAATAGCTTCCTGCATTTTTCTACTATTTATGTCCTTCTTGCTCAGAAGAAATAGCTTTGCTCATCATAAATCAGTTGGTGTAAAACTCTTCGCATATAAGACTGAGCTGTCAGTTAAATTTCCATTTGGGGAACAAAGATGTACCCAATGATACATAAAGGTCAGGGAAGAGCATCCTCTCAGCCTCTTCACCAGCTCTCAAATTAATGTTAGAGATGAAAGAGAGGGAACAGTGCTATTCAAGTTAGACGTTTTTGACTGCAGTGACTTTGTCTGCTTTGTACTGCTAAATCTATTTTCAGTTTGAGTATCTTTCAGTGCTTCTATTTCACAGAAGTCTGCTGTCACAAAAACCTCTTCATATAAGTTATTATTGTATGCATACCTTTGTATTATTTATTTTAAATGTATGTATTGACTGATGAAGATCAGTTGCTGAAACACCTTAATAAATAGTTGAAACAAGACCTTGAATAGCAGTTTCATGCAAAGGTCTTAACATAGACTTGGAAGTCTAGATCTCCATCATCTGTTATTCTTATTGTTACCTGGAAATCCCTCTATCAAATATTTTTTTAGAGCATCGTGCTTATTCCAGTCCAACAGGTTCATAAATGAAAGATCTTGGACTCCCATAATGCGGCTTATGACACCACTCTTGACTGAGGCTTTATACATTCTAACTGCCTCAGCAAGTTAGGTTACAATCAACAAAATTTTGTCTTCTTATAATGGAATTTTTTAGATTAGAACCACACAATCTAATAAAACAAGTCTGTGATGGAATTGTGGTATCAACATCAAGTGCCCACACTTTGTCTCCAGATGCTCTTTTTAAATTCATCATACTTACAGATTGTAAAATCTACCTCTTTTTCTGTAAACTGTAGTATTGGAATAAATAAAATCAGGGAAAACCAAGGGATAGTGTTATAATACTATCCAGGAGGATCTTATTAGACAGAGGATTTTGATGTGTTCCTTAAGTTAAAATTTTGAAAAGGCGTTCCTGTTAAAACAAAGCTCTGAAAACAAACAGCCAACAAAATTTGCTTTCTCACTTGTGCTAGAGTGTACCTCAAATCTCAGTAAAGTTATCCTTAGTACTCTTTCCAGCTTACAGGTTTCACAAAAGCATGTCTTTAAAATATTTCTTTCAGAACTGGTACACTAGTAGCTATCAGCTTTTTTGGGCCGAAAATACGGTAGTAAATGAAACGTTTTACTTCCTGCCTGCAGTAAAGCATCTTACTTTGCAATGGAAAATAGAAACACTGAGAGTCCTAGGTTTGTTGTTTGGATTTGTTGGAGGTTTTTAGTTTGGATTCTTGTTTTTTGGGGTCAGTTTGTTTTGTTTGTTTGTTGGTTGTTTGGTTTGGTTTGGTTTGGTTTTGGGGGGGGTTTTTGAATGTTACCTGTATGTCTGTAACAGCATTTAACCTTTGTTTAAAGTTTGCAACTGTTTATTGTCAACACTGAGTTGAGGGAATATCTGGAAATTTTTGTACTGTTCAGGTAAGATGTTAGAGTTCTCGAGCTGTTTGCTAAAGGCTAGTGAAACAAAATTGGTTTTGTTTGTTGGGAGTTGTTGGTTTTTTTATATTCTTTGTTATCTTGGGAAAGTAGCAGTGCTAATTTTTGTGCTGTGCATCCAGTAGCAATCTCTAGTTCAGTGGGTTTGCTTCTCTCTTCAGGATGCTTGAAATTTTCTTGCATAGAGTATTACTTCTGAAAATCAATTTGGTATTTTTTGGCCTCTCTGGCCATTTTTTTCTGACATATCAGTTACTTCAGACTAAATGCTCACATGGCCAAAATTTCTGTGTCCACGTTTTAGTTTTCTTGGTAGACAGCCTAGGTAAAAGATGCCTTTTGCAGAGAATGTGGTAATCAGACAAAAATTACCCCGCAATACCTGATGTGATGACATAGTCCATCATCGAATCAGAACAGTGCATGATGAGGATGCTGAAGAGCCAGAGCCAGGGAGCGAAAACCTGTATTTGAAGCTGAACTGATATTTTCTTGCATTTTTGTATTCAGCAGTACTGGGCACATCCTTTTCCACATGAATGAAACAGAAGAGCTGTTACAAAAATAACTGAAGCAATTACATGAAGAAAATAGACTCAGTAATACTGAGCTTGTCTTTTAAACATGTATCTTTCATTATTTTTGTGCATTAACTGTAATGGCAAGTAGGTTTTTGACCTGAGCTTGTTAAATAATTTTTTTTTGGGAGATGTAGCATATTTTTTACATATATTTCATGGCCACTTGAAACACAACTATTTCCACCATATGAAGTAACATGTACCATTAGGATTGCTTTTTTTACTCAATTTTCAACAGTTAAATGAAGTCCATCACAGTTTTTGTTAACATTTTGTGTATCTATAATTTTGTCTTATGCAAAGTTGTGGTGTTTCCTTGAAGCTGTACCATTGTATCTTTTTTATTATGTTTGCCTTTAGAATTTCCAGTTGCTCTATGCTTAGAATTTCAAAGGTTAATAAGAGAAATCTCTTTTTCTGCTTATTTTAATCTCTGTGTACCATGGTCACTGACATAGTTTCTTATAAGAAGCGTCTAGCAGCTAATTGATGCTAAGAGAAGTCAAAGATTCTGTTGTCATCCACTGAACAGGCAGTTTATGTGTTTATGCATGAGGACCTGCTGACTTGCAAAGAATGGTTAATGAAAACAGGACGCTAATTTGCCTGTTTCATAGAACTTGCAGGTGGGAGACATTTGGGAGACTATCAGAGTAAACAGATTATCCTTTTCAGTCAAAAAGCTTGGCTCTCTTAATTGCTTAGGTATAAATTAATTAGACTCTTTGGGGTGGTGGTGGTAATTCCCAAATAGTAAATCGGTATATAAGAGACAAAAATTACTTCCTGAGAAGTTCAGAGCTATTTTCAGTAGAAGAGCTTTTTTTGTGGGACCACAGACTGTTCTGTGTCCATTTTTGAAAGGGCCAAAGGGAAGTAAATACTTGCAAATCCAGGCTCATGAACCTGCTTGGTGCAGGATCAGCAGAGATCCATTCTGGGAGGGAGGAGGCAGGAGCACACAGCTAGAGTGGAGAACATGGGTTATGCATCACATGAGCGCAGGATTGACAGCGATGCGTTTTCCTGGTTTCATAGGTACAAAATAATCAATGGCCAAAAAAAACAATTGGCATGTTTTGGAGCAGACCTCTTCCTACAAACAGCAATTCTGTTTCCTGCTGAAAAGTATGTAAGACAGAGATGTTCATTTGGGGGAGAGAAGGCTGATGGGGTGATTCATCATAAGAAGAAAGAATTACACTTGGGGATTTTTGGGCTCTTAAGATTCTGCTTACATGCATTTTACGTGTATATTGGCTATAGTAGTTGAATGTGGTCTATGTCTACTCCGTTTTACGTGAAAAGGTCCATTCTTCTTTCAGTTTGGTGAGTCTTCCACCCCAGCACAGCACTCAGTAGAGTATGTCTGGCTGCTTTTTAGTTTGCAGTGCAAAAGTTAAAATTTGTGTAAAAATATCCTTTCACCATGCTTTTAGGGAAAAAAAAATCCAAAAAAAAGGGTTTTATCTCAGTCAGTAATACAGTAGCCTGTCGCAGTTCAGTAGGAAAAACAGGCCTAATGGTTGCTGAGATTAGAAATAGCTTTAAGGGGTATTATATATCATTATAACATGGTGACATAGTGAAGCTTAATAGGCACTACAACATCCTTTTGTTTTTATGTGTCCCTGAACGCTCTGTTCTGTGACAGTTGGCTATTTCTGTGTAAATTTACCCAATTATATTTGTGTAGCAACCCTGAAAAAGCCTTAATATATTAACCATTAAAAGTCATTGACAGTCTTTGGAGAAATGTTTTAGCGTGCCTGTGTGAATAGAGGGTTTGAATGATATGTTGTTTTTTAGGTAATTTATAAATATTATATTTAGTTGATGCATGCAAATATGATAAAATATGCATTTGCCATTGCATAGTTAACATATTCTGTTTTATTATGTTCTATTTATGTTTTCCCAAGAGCGATGAGAGAGGGGAAGGAAGTTAAGTTTTAGTTGTGCATTTTGTTTTGTAGGCACTGGTGACATAAAACGTTTAGCTGGTTTTATTGAAAAACAATGGTTTCAAATATTGAATTGCCTTTACTGCTTATCTCTAACGTGTTTATATCACAGGAGTTTCCAGCGTGACCAAATACAGAGTACGCAATTGAAGGCAGCACTTCAAATAAGAAATAAGGATGTTTAGCTTAGTGATTAAAAGTGGAAATGTTACTACTGAGAATCCATTCTTCTGAAATTTTCTGATTTTTTTTCTGATAGTTCAGTAAGCTATGGGCCCTTCCATATTAATCAGTTTTCTTTATTCATATTTTGTTTTTGTAGACTTTGGCTCCAAATTCAGCCTACCTATTTATCTAAGATTTGGAAGATGTTTCTGTAGAATGTAGTATATCGACAGAGACTCAAATAAGTCAGCTTGTAATGTAGAAAGGCCTCTTTGCCATTCCTGAGTTGAGTGGGCAAGAAAATAAATTGAACTGGTACCGTGAGGCTAGAAAACAGTTTTAGGATGTTTTGAAAACTAATTAAGTGTACCTCCAAGGTAGATAGACTACTATGGAATCTATTACCCAGAGACATATTATTATGCATTTTAACCTTTCTTTGCAAGTCCTGAACCTGTGGTATGCAGTGAAGACACCTACCATGAGTATAATTATATTTTATATAGTATCTGCCATAGCAACAATGTAGCATAAAATGAAATGGTAAGATCTGCAAGGCTGTTAGAACTAAGTGAATAGAATAGGCAAGTTGTTTGTAGAAGATGAAAAGAAATTATTTATTGCATAAAGAAAAATTGCTGTTTTCAAAGGACACTTGAAGTACCTGCATGTAACTGAGCTCCGTTTGAATCAACTCAGTAATGTCTCCCTGACATGGTCAGTTGTTACTCTTATCATGCAAGTAGTCATCCTGTTATATTTTAGGAGTGCTTAGACAACAAAACCCCACATTTTTATCTGGCCCTTCATCTTTATTCAGTTCCTTATCTATTTGTTACTCAGCATTAGTAGTAAGTGGTAATAACTTCTACGCTGAGTTCTCTCAAACCTCCAAGCCCCACGTACAGTCTTGTGTGGCTGTTGCCACTCACTTCAGGGGTACAGTGAGTGGCTCTGGTGTGGGCACCCCACTGCCAGAACTGGAAGGGTGTGTGCAAAGACTCTTGTCTCCCCGGGGTCAGGTTGGGTCCTGACACCGTGGCTGCAGGCAGCACAAGTGGCAGCACCGTCCTTGGAAAGAGTCAAGGCAGAAGCAGCAGCAGCAGCCCAAACAGGGGCATGACGAAGAGGCAGAGACAGCTGCAGCAGCAGCTGCTGCCTGGCAAGAGTGTGAGGGGAAGGGAACAGCGGGAACAGCAGTAGTGCAGGATGGGATGAAGGGAGGAAAAAGGCCTCAACTGAAGCCCTAAACTGGAGACATTGAGAAGTTATGGCAGCAGAAGCTTTCCTGGCTTTTGGCAGTTCTCCATCCCAACTGCCTTCTGCTGTGACCAAGGCTGCTGCATGGCCTGTGAATGGTTTCTTTGGGTCAATGCACCATGGCTGGGGAAGCCCTGGTGTAGTGCCTGTACAAGGGCAAGTGATGACTTGTCTCCTTGTCAAATGGAGGCATCTTTATTAACTCAGACGTGCATCCCCTGGGGAATGTCATCATCAGAAACTGAAGTATCTGGAAGGTGTGTGTGCTTCCAGAGACAGGTTATAGTTGATGAGGATGTTTTCAGGATTGCAGTTCCTGACTCACGTTCCCAGAGCATGGTTTGTGTTGTTTAATTGTGTTCCCCTTAGAGACAGCATGTGATGAGGAATCCCACACCTCATTTCAGCCTGAAACTCTACTCTCTGAAAGCAAAGTATTGCCGTGTTGGTCAAGGAAACACAAGGCTTCTGCATGCTGAAGCCCTTTTTGTTGAAACAGACCTTAAGAAGTTTGTCTGTGGTAACACAAGTCTTCTGTAACAGAATCAGAAATTCCATAATTTAAAAAAAAAAGGAGTGTTGATTTTTTTTTTCCTAAACTGCAGTAATTCTTAATATTCTAATTTGTGCAGGACCTGTGAAAATTTAAGAGTTCTTTTCCTTTTAAATAAGTTAAACACTATTTTTGAAAGTTTATCTGCTGTGCTTTTCAGTGAGCAGCAATAGACAAAAGGAGTATTGTCCTCCCATGAGACACAACTAGGCAGGGTAGCACTGAGTTACTGATTGAGGAGGAGGAGGACTGTGGGTAGTGTCCTGTGTTTTTCTCAGGATTACAAGGTTTTACTGCAGATGTTCATCACCAATAATCTGTCATAAAGTTGTAATTAATAGCTGTTGTGCCCATAATGTAACCTGGAGGAGTCACTTTAGATATTTGAGCAAACAATGAAAAATGTTGATGGCTGTTCTGGGTAAATCAGTGACTCAGTAGAAAACATTTTGTTGATTTTTGTATTTGGTAGGTAGTCAGGGGATACTGCAGTCACCCCACAGTTGGCCTCCTTGCCAGCTGGCATTACAAGTGGATCAGCATAATCAATTTCAAAATCTGCCAGCAGATTATACTGGGCAACATTTGCTTCTGAAAAAAACATTAAATAATAGAAATCTTTGGTCCTACTCAAGTCTCTCCATTTCCTTATCTCATCAGCTTTACAGATTTCTTTATTGTATATCTAATAGCCTCTGGCAGTGATGGTATTTTGCCTGCTACATTAACAAATGCTGATGAGTGTAATAGTTTGTTGAAAGCTGAACACAAAATCTCATTCTGAGCTGGTGGGAGAGCCCCAGTCTTGCAGCTGTAGGAGAAGAAAGATTCATGATTTATAGAAGAATAAGACACTGGCACATTGCAGACACCAGAAACAGTAGTGTAATTCACAGCAGAATTGTGATGGTGACAAGTGACATGTTTTTCAGACTGTCATCTGCCCTCATGTATTGTTTATTTTCATTGTGGTTTAGGAGATTCATGTTTTGTATGCTGTTGCATGCATCTGGAATATTGGCCTGTGTACTTCTCCATGTCTCAGTAGTTCAGGCGGCTTGACAAAGAAGCCACGCAGGTGAATGGATGTTCACGCATGGTTACTCTTTCTGAGTTGGGCAGTTCTCCTTGGCTTTACCAGTTAATCTGAGAATATGACCTAAAAATTTGCTTCTATTCCGAAAATACCTTTTTAAAATTTTTAGTGATAATTTTCTCCACAATTGTCTTCCTTAAAAATGAACTCTATGATCTTTGATTTTTGCGAGATCACCTTTCTTTCAATATGCCCTGCATGATGCATTATATCTATGGACATGTTTGTATTGCCTGGTAGTTTTGTAACAAGAAGGTACATCCTGTAACTAAATAGAGCCCCTTGGTTATGTATTAGAGGAAATACTAGGTGCTTTTTAGGATGTTGAAAGAATTTATCATCAGTGTGAGCACCAACTCAGATGTAATGAATGGCCAATCCTTTTCTTTTGTGAAAAGACCAATGTCACGAAAGACACTCTGTCAGTATTGGCTGATACATATGCAGAGGCCTCCTTTGCCTATCAAATAAATATCCTGGTATCTGCAGCATCAGATCAGCAGGCACATTATGTGAGTAAATAATCTAACAGAAAAATAATAGTAGAGTACGATAGTATTGATCTTAAATAATACGTATTTAATATATTTTCTTTTAGGAGAAGCCACTGACCAAATCTCTGCAACGAGGAGAAGATCCCCAGTTTGATCAAGTAAGACACTTCAAATGACATTATTTCCATTCCTCAGGCTAAGAGAAGTGCATTAGAAGGCATTCTAGTGTCCTTATACTAGCTGCATACTGCAAAAGTTAAATTTCTCAATGTACTTTGATAGAATGATAAGTGCCTGCCTGAACATTCTTGGGTTTAAATTGGAAGAATTTTTCCTCCGTTTTCAAACTCAGTATTTTTCTGACATAGAACTTGTTACTTTTTATAATGTATTAGGCACATGTATTATTTCTTGTCTGTTTCCCCTGATGGAGATTTTGAAACAAAATTTGCATCTTTTCAAAATATGGGGGTTTTGAAACTGTGTGGCCCCCAATCTTTCTTTTACGAGGTTTCTTTTATAATTAATATGAGGACCTGTAGAATCATGGTGATTTGCCATCAGTCTAGTTTGTCTCTGTAGCTGTGACTCAGCATGACTTACATGTGTGCTGCACTTCCAATAGGCTGAGCCAACCTGTTGTGTTTAAACTTGTGTGAGTTCAATTGTCAGGATAAACGCCTGTATATGACAAGGTAGCTAATTATTAGAAAAATGGTGGGCAGGGAAAAAATATTAAAAAATAAGTAGAATTTAAATAATTGGTTAGGTTTCATTTAGTAGAACAATAAAATTGTAATTAATAAAATGAAATTTGTGTCTGGCATTAGATTAATAAATTTATTATGTATGGGAAATAGGACAAGTATAAAAATAAAACCAGCAGCAATATACACACTTCTAATTGATTATATAAAGCAATTTATTTTTGTCAGCAGTCTTTCTTTTTGTCAGCAACATCTAGAATAACCTATTTTGAAATAAAGGAAGATGGGTTCTAAAGAGTTTAAGTTACATAAAGGATGCCAAAACTGGCAAATCTCACTCCCCACGAAGAGGAATGATAAACTCTAGGTGTGCCATTGCTGTCACCGTTGCTATTGACTCCACATCTGCCCACACCACTGTGCTGCCAGCAGGGCCAGAAACACAGGACAGAAAGACGGAGCAGAAGCAGCAGAAACAGCAACAATTCCAAAAGCAGCTGTGACTAATGCTATAAGCTGCAGATACCATATTGATTGACTTTGGGAGAGGAGATAGATATAAGTACAATTTTAGAACCTCAGATGAATATTTCTTGAGTTTTCTAGGACATTTCACCAGAAGTAAAGATGCCTTGTGAGACTCCACTGGCATTCCCTAAGGCTCACGTTATAATTTTAGCTTGACAAAGTGACACACTCTAGATTGTTCTGTAGCTGCTTTTTGGGGAGAGATAGCCTGCTTGGAGGGCTGCTCAGAGCAGGAGGTGAGCAGAGGAGGTGAGACTTCTGCTTCACACTTGGGAGCTCCCTGTCCACCTCACTGACCACAGAGACCTTGCAGGGAAACCAGCCACTGTAGGCTAAAGGAGGTTCCTTTCTGAGTACTCCCCACCTGCCTCATGAAATTCCTTCTGCTATTCTGACCTTAATTTTATATACATATTTTTTTCCTTCCTGCGGGAAGAGTGTTACACTCAAATGGGAAAGTAAAACAAATTAAGCCACCCAGATGCAAACCTTGTGATACTGTTCCTGCAGTGTATTAAACAAACACATAATGGGTGGCCATGATTTGATTAAATATTTATGGTTAAGCAAATTGTGGCCGTTTAAAAGGAAGAACTGGAAGACTGATGCTTCTCCTAGTTATTGGTAAGTAGACAGAAAATTGAGTAATTAACTCAAGATCATTTAATAAGAACAGCAAACGCTGCCTAGAGTGAAACAACTATGTGTTTACTGCTGTAGCAATTTACTCTGAATGCAGTGAGGAGAAAAAAAAACAGATGCAGGCCAAACAACAAGGTAAATTTTGTTATATTTGACATTAATATATCTTTCTATCCACATATCTGAAGTCCTACCTATGTGCAGAGTTGATAGAAAAGTGCAGTGGTGAGATTGTCTTAGACATCTTGTCCGAAAACCTTGCTTTCAGTTGCTTGAAATTTTCAAAACAAACTATTTAAGCTGAAATTTTCAGAATTATTTGTCAGCCTCAGGCCATATTTACCTTTCCAGATTTCACTTTGTTTTCTGCTTAAAAAGCATTATCATTTTGAGATGTTCTGGTGCTCCTGGGATTGGTGTAGGCCTGTGATAGCAGATGGGACCTGAACCTGGCTTACAAACCCATTTTCAAGAACATGGTTCATACTTACCAAAATTATTTTAGTTCAGCTAAATCTATACAATCATAGAATGGTTTTAATTGTATTCAAATAGTTTTCATTCGAAATTTTGTAGTGCACAATAGAGATTTGATAGAACCGAGCTAGAGTAGAGATAGGAAGATAGTGCAAAAAGTCTTTCTTTACTTGGCATGTTTCACTCAGTAGATTATGTGAGTACATCGCATTATAAAGCTGTTTTTCAAATGATAACATAGTATTATAAAGTTGTCATGAAAGTATGGATAATAAAATGAAGGTGTAGTCTGCCTGGGAAACTCTGAAGATCATGATATGGCATGATACCAAAACTCAGATAAGAAGGCATGTGCTTTTAAGTGAAACCATTCAAGTTTTATTTTTGAAGTTAACTTAAGTATTTAAAGAGTCTATGGGATGAAGGAAGACCAGATTGGTAATCCCTTACTTCCCCTTTCCAGTTAAGGTGCAGAAAGCTTTGGTGTTTATTTCTGAAACCTGTAAAGTCATCTACCAAAAACAAAAAAGTCCAGTCGTGACATTTTTACTACAGAAATGAAGGGGGGAAAGAGGGACAATCCCCATGAACAAACTTTTTCAAGGAGTGCGTAATAATTTTTACTTTTGGTTTTAGGGCATATAAAGTGACAGACTGTCAGAGGAATGTAATTTTCTTTTTTTTGACATTATCAAAATTACCTCTATTCAATTTGAGTGAAATTGATAGGTAATGCTGAAGTGAGTAGGTCGCTAGTCACTTTAAAATATCTGAGCTCAATCTTCTAATGATAAACTAAAAAGCAACAAAAATAAGGCACGAACTGATTTAAAATTTGTTTTTTGCAAGTCAGTTTCAGAGGTGGAAAAAAACAGCCCAAAAAGTAACTTAAAAATGAGCAGAATGGAACTTTGGCTACCCAAAGTAATCAGCATCAAGTTTGACTCTGAAACCCCCAAACCGTTTGAGATGGCTATGAAAGCATTGCTTACTACCCCAAAATAGTTCTATCTCTGGCTCCCTGAGAACCAGCATTTTTCCTTCCCATTCTCAAACACCATTTTAAGAACACTGGTTGTGATGGTAGTGATGAATCCGACATGTGGAAACCTGACTGGGCTAAGCTAAAGATGTTTCTCTCCACACAGGTGTAGTCAGTGTCTCCTGTTAGGCAGCCAGGATGTCTGGCTGCCAATTGCATCACCCTCTTGAACAAATAATAGGGTCTTGAGCAATGTATGAAGTGATGGTACTTATCCTGACTTGCTGAATGTCTCACCACTGGCCTAACAAACTGCATTCCTTACACTGTGTTTTCCTTTCTAGGTGTGCATGTATATAAAGAAAATATGTACAGGAAATTATGTAGGTTTTTTCATATGGTTTTAAATATTTTTATAGTATATTTAAAATCATGTTTTGAAAGTCCTTGATTAGACAACTCTAGTTGCCTATTGGCAAAGAGCATTACAGCTCCAACATTAGCATGCTCTGTGTCCCCAACTACAGAAATGTTATTAAACATTGTCGTAGTGAACTATGACTTAAACTTCCTATTACAGGAAACCATAAAGTTGCAGTACACGAAAAGATCAAAAGCTAGCAAAAGCCCATAATTCTCCAAGAGGGTTATCCTCACCTAAGGAAACATTTTTATTACTCTTTTCTCAGCCTCTGCTAATGTATCATTTGTTCTTACCACGGTGTATAAATGTTCCATGAACTGACAACACTGGAGGCAGAAGAAGGGCACTGTGTAATCTTGGACTGAGCTACAGACTGTGTTCCATATAAAAACACAAAATGAATGTAGTGTTTTGGCCATGGAAGTGAAAATTTAACAGGAAGGCTTAGTTTTCTTATGAAACTGTCTATCCGAGGTGCTTGTTGCAGAAGTTTAAGCATAAACTGCACAAAAGGTTATTCTTGTTTCAGTTTTACTGCTCTCTTCTTAGAAATGCACTAGATTGGAGACTACAGATTGGAAAGCAAAAACATTTAATCTTTTATATACTTTTAGGAGATGAAAACAAAAAAAATCAGCCAAGATAAAAAAAGGAAACCAAAATTAATAATAACAGTAATTAAAAAGTGGAAAATGCAATAAATAAATAAGGCACTAAGCAGCATACTAATGATCAAGTGTCTTTTTTCATAACAGCCTAGACGTGATTAATGATATGCTGATAATTATTCTGATCCAATATTATTTTTTAGATGGTGTTAGTGAATACTAATATCATTGTCATTGCAGTAGCACTGCAGCTGGCACCTTTTGTGTTTTCCCTTTCTCTGAGTTTTACACGTTGTCCTTCATCGCCAGAAAAAGGCACATGGTAAAGAAAGTGTAAGAAATGATGGTCGTGGGGTCATAAAACAACTTTTGGCTCCTGGTGAAAGGTTTGGGTTCAAGCAGCATATAAAGAAGTACATCTGAAGGCAAAATTAAAGGTAACACCTTCAGAAATGAACTTGCTGTCCACTAAAAATAAATAGGTTTTCATGTAAACTGTTACGCTGGCAGTAAAATAGCTATAAACATTGGTAGTGTATAAGCAAGCTAGCTGAAATTACCCATCCACAAAATTATGGTACTAAAAAGTCCTGCTTTCTTTTTTGTCTCACAAAGCCAAGGCCATTAATGGAAACTAGTGGTTCAACTTGAATAGTTATCAGTTTTAACCATTTCCAGGGAGATTTAAGTTCACAGCACTGTCCAAAAAAAAATGTTTAGAACAGAGATGTGAATGAAAGGAGATCTCCACAATCACAAATGCATTCAGCAGCACTGATAGAAAGTATAAAACCTTACTTGTGCTTGTCCATTATTTAGAATCTGCACAACAACAATTTGAAGATAAAATATGCAGACACTTTGTGAAAAATAGAGTCAAGAGAAATAAACCAACACTGTGCAAAAACGAAGCACTGCAATTCTGGTTTATTAAAACAGCAATAAAATGCCCATTCAACATACATACTGACATACGTGGTATACAAAAAGAAAAAAAAAAAGGCAAGCCAGACCAAAAAAATAATGATACTGTAGGAAATTGGGTGCAGTTTTGAATATATTTGCTGTTAAAGCTCGTATAAATTCATAAGTGAAATAAAAAAAGGGAATCAGCATCTATTTGCTTTTAGTGGAAACATTTCTTATATTTGTATTTTGACAATATAGCAAGACTTTTATGAAAGTATATAAATTGTAGTGAGCTATCTGAGCAGAATTTCATTAAATTTACTCTTGCATTTTAGTCCAAAATAAATATTAAGCATTTACATAAAGTATATTTAATGCTCTGTGAACACAGGTTTTAAACAGCTCCCTACTTGTACAGCTTTCTTATCCTTAAGCTATACAGTAGGTAGTTCATTTATGATGGAAGAATATGATCATTTGTCCAACAAGGACATACTTGTACATCTGTGAACTCCCTTTCAGAAGCAGCACAGAGCTAGAATTCATCTCGCTGCTGGACTTACTTCCAGTAAATGAAAGGGTTGAGTAACCGGCACGCTGGCTAGACTTCCCTCCCTTCCTGTTCCCTGAGAGCCAGGTCTTTTCCCAGTCCACCCTTCCTTCCTGTCTTAAAAGTGCAATGACAGAAAGATTAAAAAAAAAAAAAACAAAAAAAAGGGCACAACCAAAAAGCTATATTGACCTTTTATCCCAGATGAAGACAGACATTGTAAATTCAGCAGGGAAAGTATGGCATGAGAATATTTAACAGGAATCACTTTGACTTCTTCTGGTGAAGTTGTATGGGTGGGATTTAGAGAATGGCCGTGATAAATATGTCAGTGAACATGCAGGAAGATCTGATTTAAACAACTTTTCATTTATAGTTAGATACTGTGATTTCTGAAAAAATATTTGGGTGTATTTGAGGACAGACTTTTTAGTAGGGCCTGTGGACATAGGACAAAGTCTAAAGCTTTTAAACTAAAAGAGGGTCAATTTTTACTGATTAGAAGGAAGATATTTTTTAGTGGGGCTGGAACAGGTTGCCCAGAGAAACTGTGGATGCCCCATCCCTGGAAGTGTTCAAAGCCAGGTTGGTTGAGGCTTTAATCGACCTGGTCTAGTGGAAGGTGTCCCTGCCAATGTTAGGGAGGTTGGAACTAGATGACCTTTAAGGTCCCTTCCAACCCAAATCATTCTGTGATTCTATGATTTTGTGATTCTATTCGTGTCTTCCCTAGGAAACCCATTTTCACTGTATTTCATCATCAACAAGCAGTGTTGTGCCAACTTCATAAAAAGTTTTGGAAAACAGTAGAGATGTGAACTGGTACCTGACACCAGATGATTGATTGTTTTCTGAGTATTTGTCTGAAGCCTTAACACTAGAAGGCTTCGGTATAATTGAGCCTGAAGTCCTATAGTAATTCTGTATGAAAGGACTTCTGTCACTGCTGCAAGCAATGCCTTCATGATATCTTCCACAGCAACTTTTTTCATACTTCGGGTGATAAAATCTATTGCAAACACTAGATTGAAAATTTTCCGAAAATATTACTTTTATGGAAACTTTTAACAGAGGCAATTGTTATATCTTTCTAATGCACCATGTTTAATTTTAGGCCATAATACCTAAATAATAATACTTCATCCTCAAAATGTCTCATTAACTTTAGACTACAACGTCACTGTAAATTAGTTAAACCCTGAGGCTGAAAAACTACAGAAGAGATTCAGAGCTACTCATCTAGACTAAGTGTCACCCACGAAAGTTCTCATTTAAGGCTATAGTAATATTTGGGAATGCTTGGTCTGCCGATTTTGCTCTTGTCTTAGTCACAGCATTCACACAAGTTTGGTGTTACATGAGACATTGAACTCTATTGGTTTTCCGCAAGCATTGAAACGTGCTGGTTTAAGTTTAAGCAGGTGGATAAACCTGACATAGTTAATTACATAATCAGTGTACTTGGCATTTAGTACACACTTCAGCTCTTAACTCCTGATACTCAGCACTTCGCAGGATCAAACCCTGCATGATCTTGAGGTGGTGAAAAACCTCCAGATCACTAATTTCTTCCCTATTTTAAACTGTTTTTTTCTATTTTCTTAGAGTGTCCACAAATGCTGTAGCTGTGAATATTCGGTTGCAATACATGTATTATCCTCTTGTATAATAATGGGGGTTTTTTTCACCCTATGTTTTGACCTTTGCATGTTTTGTAGCTTTATGGTTTCCTGTAATAGGAAGTTTAAGTCATAGTTCAGTCCAACATGCTCAGTAACATTTCTGTAATTGGTAGCACAGTTAATACTGAGTGAGCAGTAATCTTCTTATCCAGTATGCCACTAGAGCTGTTTAATCAGAAACTTCTGAGGAATAATTCTAAACTGTGTTTTGTTTATTTGTGCCCACAAAGACACAAGAAACTCTAAATGTTTTCCTATATATGAAAGAGAAGTCTAAGTTTTCAGGTGTGTGAGCCGAAGAGTAAGATGCATGCATCTGCTTGGTCAGTTGATTAAAATTATTGCAGAACTTTTGGTGTTTCTCAGTATATTCTGAGTTTNNGTTTTTCTGCAGATTCTTAGGTTGTGGGGGGGGGGGGGGGAGGGGTGGGCATCCAGCAGTAAGATATAACCCCTGAAGACAGTACCTCTGATTCATTACTTCTTCTTTCCTTACAATGTGCTTCAACACAAATCAACATTGTGTAACGAATCAAAATAACCTGCTTGAAGAACTAGGTGGTTTTCTGGTATGTTGTAAGATGTGATACATGATTTTAATGCATTTTAATATCATCAGTATAAAGGCTCTATCAATATACACTCCAGTGTTGCATTTCTGCTTATGTTTTATAGAATCATAGATTCATTTAGGTTGGAAAAGACTTTTGAGATCATCAAGTTTAACCACAAACCCAACACTGCCAAGTCTAAACACTAAACCATGTTCCTATGTGCCACGTCTGCGCATCTTTTAAAGACAAGAAATGCAGAATATTAAGTCACTGCTTGTACCATAGCTCTCAAAAAATGGGTGAAAACAAGAAAGAACCATTGAATTAGTAGTTTTTTTAAGGAGGAGGAAACTTGAACAGCATTTCATTTGTTGATTTGTTGTATTTTCCCAATAGGTTATAAGCTCAATGAGCTCACTTTCAGAATATTGTCTACCCTCTATCCTACGCACTTTGTTTGATTGGTATAAAAGGCAGAATGGCATAGAAGATGAATCTCATGAGTACAGACCAAGAACAAGCACTAAATCCAAAAGGTATGATTTGGAATATGTGTACACGCGTAATTGATAAATTCTGAGGTAAAATGTGTTACATTTCACCCATCAGTTTTTGTGAGGTAACAGTTGCTTGAAAGCTGCATCTTTTTTCTGTTTGTTCCTGGAACTCTTCTCTTGGCCTCTTGATGGATGGAATAATTGTGTCTTTGATGTTATGCTTCTCATAGTTCAAACACAACAGTGCTGTTGTAATTTTCTTATGGATGTTTTGGATGCTTTTCATATCATTTCAGCACCGGTTTCTATAAACTGTATTTACTCAAGTGATCAGGCAATAATTCTGTTCCACTTGGAAGAATTTTTCTTATATAGCTATTCTGCTTACACATAAAAATTTCACATATACCTATCCTCAAGCCAAAAACTTGAGAATAGTCGGAGAGTTTTAGCAACATACGTCTTAAAAGTAACAAGCACAGAAAAATAATGGTATCAGTAGTTCCTCAGTGATAAGGCAGCAGACTTGGTTATATTGAGGTCTGGCAGTGTGATTCAGGTATATTCTTCAAAGTTAAGAGTTTTTCTGAATGCTTCAGTACTACATTTACACACTTGAGTGAAACAGCAGGAGAATCAACACTGTCAGACCTGGTGTTTGGAAATGCATAGGCCAATTTTCACATTAGGATTATATTATAACCCAGTAACTACAGAAGGCAGTAGTTGCTGGAACAAAGGGGTAGGGGCTAGGTTTAGATACCAAGGTAGAAATGAACCTGAATTAGACTCTTTATGTTAGTAGAAGTAGGCAGTATGAAGACATAGTTCATCAGCTAGATGTCTGCTTTTGGGTGAGATGAATCCTTGCCTTGAATAGTTTCTTTCTCTCAACTTGTTCCACAACTACCTGCTCATAAATAGCTGTCTTCAGGAACTCCACCCAAAATTTAGTTGAAAGTCAGTTTAGCAGTAAAACAAGGCCACTCTGTCGATTGGTAGTGTTACGGAAAGAACGTATAACCAGTCCTTTCTCCAATTAATGTAAAACCAAGGAAACCAAAATGCAATTAACTTACTTCATCACTGATCAAGCTGTACTCTTAAATGCCTGTTTTATTGGAAACACATAAGTACAAGTGAAATCACTAAAACTCTCAATGTTTATAAGAATTGTGCCAAATTTATGCAAAAATCTCACTGAAATCATGTTAAATGCTTCAAATGAACTGCAGAACTTCATGTTTAATTTTACAAAAAGTACTGTATAATTCATGCTATCTTTTCAGTACACCTTGAAATTTTGATCAGGTGATCCAAATAGGTATTTTTTGGTATTTGCATTGCAAGCTATTCACCTCAAACTTCTATTCTTCTGTGTTGTTCTGTACAAGGAATGTGTTTGAAACATTTGACAAGTGTTGCCGAAGTTAGAAAATTAACACTGGAACAGTTTTTAAAAGATAATGTAGTATGGTTGTGAATTCTCCATTGGTGCTTTTAAGTCATTTTTCAAAATTCATGACAAGTCTAAATATTAATTTGATAGCACGAAGTTACATTTTCCTCCAAAACTCTTTGGAGTAATTAAGGATGGTCTAAATGGTGTCATCAGCAAGGAATTTGAAATGAAATCCATTTGTTAGAGTACAGAAGCCACAAGTTCCCTTGATTTTGTTTTGGTTTTTTATTGTTGTGGATCTCTAACTGGGAAAAAAGAGGGAGGAAATGGACAGTGATATTTAAGCATCTGAAAGAACATCACGGTAACAAGTTAGATTTGGTCTGTTTATCTCAGATTTTAAGGGCATAACAGTACATAACTCTCTGGAATGCTGGACTGCAGTTTAAAAGGTAGAACACAATTCCCTGTTATCTGTATTTGTGTAATTGAAAAAGGCATATAATACATATTATGACACATCTCCAAAATATTGTGTTTCTTGGTTTGATTTTGCAGTGATGAACAGCAGAGGGACTATTTAATGGAGAGAAGAGATCTGGCTATTGATTTTATTTTTTCTTTAGTATTAATAGAAGTTTTGAAACAGGTATGAGTTCTTAAATTATCCATTAACTAATAAATTATGTAAATTACCAATGCAAGTGAATTTTGGGGTTCTTCTTTCTATTTGCATCTTTAAGATTGTAATAAAAACATGAAGTACATTCTGCATGCTTGTTCATTGCTGTCTTTCTTGCACCTGTAGGATAAGTAGTATTCTGTGCTCATAAAGACTTTACTTTGCCAAGTCTTTGGAGTTAAAGTATTTCTCTTCAAAACTAAATAAAGATTAAATGGCTGGCTCATTTTAGCTATTTTGTTAGCTACATGCTATTTTAACTGATATCTTTCTGAATGGATGATATCCATGAGTAACACTAGCACTAGTGTAATATATGCGTACTTGTTATATTTTATTTTGTATTTCCAGATTCCACTTCATCCTGTAATAGACAGTTTGGTAAATGATGTTATTAACTTGGCTTTCAAGCACTTTAAGTACAAAGAAGGGTAAGGCTCTTTTTCGTGCAAAAATTCTATGAAAAAAATACTTCCTTATTTTTTTAATAGTTGTGGTTTAAACGGTATGCTTTCTCAGCTGAGAATTGTTCTTTGTCTCTTGCTAGGTACCTTGGTCCTAACACTGGAAATATGCACATTGTTGCAGATTTGTATGCAGAAGTAATAGGTGTTCTAGCTCAAGCAAAGTAAGCAAAATTCAGTATATTATTTCCCCCATAAATATGACGAAGTCTGCTTGCTTAACATGTGAATATTCTGATTTTATCACTTTCTTTAAATATTCTGTAGGAATAAGTCATTTCAGTTCATTGGCCTTCTATTTGTCCAGATGTTCTAGAACACAGGCCTCTAGGGAATCACAGGCTTTCTGCATCTAGTCCAATGATACCGAATAAATTCAACTGAACTACAGCAGCATTATTTTTCCGATCTCAGCAATGACGTCTGTAGAAAGCCCAAAGGGCTGAAGAGAGCTATTCTAACTAGTTTTTTGTAGATGCTATTTTTCCTTTGACTGGGCAAACCTATAAATGGCTATCCTCCTACGTAGCAATAATATTACGGCTCTCTGCAGTTATTTCAGCTCAGAACTTAATGCATCTCCTTCTGAACCCTTCGTCCTTCTTAGAACAGATGACATAAAACAGTTTGTGGGTCAGATCTTAAATTTTGAGTCTGAAAACAGTCAAACTCAGAATCTCATGTACTCAATATAACATCTCATCATACATTAAAACCACAAACTAAGCAGAGGATGAATTTTACTGCCCTGATGTAATGCTGTCTGTCTCCTGATGTTTTTGTGTTGCTGAGGGTGAGTCTCAGCTCTACAAAACCAGTCAGTTTGGCTTGATGTGGCTAAAACAGTTTGAGTTTCTGGCAATCATAAAAATTCAGCTAAGGCCTTACCTGGGCTTCTAAATTGGCTGGGTCAAATGCAAAAGGAGAAGTTGCATCTGAAGCTTCAAGTTGACTGTCAAAGTTCTGAAGGGCCTTAGTGAGATGTTTCTATCAATGAAGAGCTTCTTCCTGTTAACCTGTTTCTTTCAATTCACTTGTATTGTCTATCAAAGGTGATAACAAAAGTGTGTTACATGCTATGCCTACCCATGAAAATTACATTCTTTTCATCTTGTCTTAAAAAGGGCAGGAGGTCCTGTTGGATGATCTTTCTATATATCGTTTTTATGGACAATGTGTCTCCAAAGACACCTTTAATAGATTCATGGGGGAGACCAAAAGTGATCACAGAGCCCTGTACCCCAAGTTGTTGTAGTTATTAATGCTTAAGTGTTACTGTAATGGCTTTTAGAAAAAAAAACTGAAGGGGCAAACTGCCTATCTGAATATTTTCAGGGTTCTAATATAAACATTTTCTTTTGAAAATATTGCATGTACTTGCAAGATAGCTGTCTTCCATCATGGATTTTTGAAAAACATGTGAAGGGGTTATTTAAATGATATTGTTAGGTCTTACATAGAAGAGGTTCATGGTAATAAAATAATCTGAAAGATGTGGTTATCTAAAATGACTAAGATCAGGCTGTGTGCTTTATTTTCTCAGTTTATTAGAAGTGAAAGAAAGCTAAACAAAAAAATCTGTTCAAATACTGATTGAAATGGTATTTTTATACAACCTAAGTTTTATCTTCTTTAGGTTTATCCCAATTTATATACCTTACAATACATTTCAGATATTGATTTTGAACTTTTTGGAACTAACCAATCTGAATTCATAGATTTCCTGCTGTAAAGAAGAAATTTATGGCAGAGCTAAAAGAGTTGCGGCATAAAGAACAAAGCCCATATGTAGTTCAAAGCATTATCAGTCTTATAATGGGAATGAAATTCTTTCGCATTAAGATGTATCCTGTGGAAGACTTTGAAGCTTCTCTTCAGTTTATGCAGGTAAAATTCTTATGTGTAAACTGTGGTTTCCGGACCTTTTTGAATGGGCTAACCTTTATCTTTCGTGTAATATTCTAGGAGATTTTCAACATGTCATTTCCACATAGACCTATGTGCAGCTACTTTCTGCTTGTTCTGAACCCCTCAGTGCTCCAGTCTCTGGAGAGTGGTGTTCCATGCCAACTTTTCATCAGTTGTATACCTCTGGTCCCTACATTCACCCTCCAGCTAGAAGAGGTTTTGTTCAGTAGACCCTAGACCTTGCACCCCACTGTCCTACAGCTGTCCCTTGCCGTGTGTCCTCGCCTAGCTGTGTCTCTCTAGCTGCTGACTGCCTCCGAAGTGAATTTTCCAATACTGACACAGTTGCCAGAAAACAGAGAAACTGAAAGAGGAAAACACTGAGGAAGAGACAAAGAATTGAGGCAAAAGCTAGATGGAATTTCCTTTGGATGTATTGTCTCCTTCCACCACACTTTCACTCTGCTTCCTGTAGGGTGCATTCGGTACCCTGCTGGTTTAAAAGTCACTAGTACAGAGCACAGTTTTCCTATAATGAATGCTTTAAAATAATAGATTGCATCATTTTGTAAAAGGCAAGACACTATTTCATGTTTCAACATTCTTGCTGGTAATGTACAATTGGTGTTGTTCCTACCAGCAGGTTTTCTTAGCTTAATCTTTCTATTCCCCTGTTTTTTTCTTGGGATCTCCTGCATGGTCACATGATTTGTAGCAACTCATCCAGTAAAATAAATGTTTTGTATAAAAGATTAGTATGTTGGTGGTGTAAATGGAGAAAACAAATCAATGTTAGATGCCCTCAAGTAAGGCTTTGGCATTGGAATACAAATATACAGGCATACAGACACACTGAGCTATTTCTCTTAAGTCCTGAACAGGAAGCACATTCTATTTCAGCTTTGCAATATATTCTAAACCATATTATATAGCATATTTAAGACATACTTAACAACATAGAAACAGGTAATTTTTCTTCCTACTTTACTCCTAATTATGTAGATACATACTAGTAAGTGTCGACTCAAACTAAGTTATCCAGAGCTGGCAAAATAGCAAAATAATGTGTGTTCAGTGCACTTGACTTGATGAGTGAATGAGTTTGTGGCACAGCTTTATCCAGTGTTTACTACTATTGAAATCTGTAGTAAAACTCTTATATAGTAGAACTGAAAATCTGGATCTCTACCTTCCTTTGCTACAATTTCTCAGCACTAAATGAATTCTTGTATTTACTGCTCTGCATCATAAGATGCACCATGCATGTAGGAAAACCTGATTTTCTCAGTTTGGTGAAGTACATTTCAACTCTTTGGGCAGTTTGTCTGTGTATCTCCATGCAGTGTTTTATCTAAAGCCTCTGTCCCACCAGCTGCTGTAGTAGAGAGACACGCTTTTAAAGGGTGAGCTAATTTCAGGATTGAACTCCAGAAGAGCCTGTCTTCGCCCAAAGAGTGCAGAAGCACCTCAGGAAGGCTGGCTGGAGTGACTGAAGCCATGTATTGTATAATCCTGTTTGCACACAGGATAAAAATATGCATGATCTGAGGTGTAAACTGCTCCACATGAATGTGCAGGAAAAATGGTTAGTGGGGACCTTCCTTATAAAGTCAGTGGTTGTTTGGGCCTTGAACCTGGAGAAGAAGTAACTGGGGCAGTAGGATTTGTCATCCTCAGAGAAGTTGTACACACAAGTGGGTGGATGCTTATCTCCCCTCCCTCACTTCCTGAGCAACACAGCTGTCTGGAGAGTAGTTCACTGCATGTTTAGGACAAAGTCTGTTTTTACTTTCTGTCTTAATCTCCAATTGAAGGCTGGAAACTGTCCTCACATAGCACAATTCCATATTGACCCTTAATATGCAACGAATCCTAGCAGTGAAATTTATCCAAAAATATTTACAGTAAGATTGTTCATTGCCTTGTGTATCTTACCAGAGAATTAGATTCCTTTTCTGGCCTCTCAAAACATTGTGTGAAGCAGTCCATGTTGACTATCAGTTTTGCTCCTGAAGATACACATAAGGAAGGCATGAGGTCAGCCCCTGGGTCCAACTCCATTTCCAGTTCAAAACACCACCAGGCGCAGCTGGAGTCAGTGGAGAGTTTCTGGATTAGAGTAACAGCTCCTTGATCTTGACTTATATCCTGCTATGTGCTTGCTGCAAAATGCAGATTTAGAAGTTAAGAGGCAAATGTTTTCAGTGGGCTTTGCAGGATAAAAATAGTCACTGACACGTGATGTGCATTCAGCAAACGTTCAAAGGTCTTTGTTCCTTCCAGCTGATATGCAATTTATGTTTCTTGTATTTTTTTTTTTGATTTAGGAATGTGCACATTATTTCCTTGAAGTTAAAGACAAAGATATCAAGCATGCACTGGCAGGACTGTTTGTTGAAATTCTTGTCCCCGTAGCTGCTGTGAGTTTATATTTGATCTTGTTCGCATAATTTTTTTAAATTAGATAAAACAGCTTGTGAAATGGCATTTTACTAACAAGAAATTTTCTTTCAGGCTGTCAAAAATGAGGTGAATGTCCCCTGTCTGAGGAACTTTGTTGAAAGCCTGTATGATACAACACTTGAACTTTCATCACGAAAGAAACACTCATTGGTTAGTAACCCTAAGAAGCAGAGGTTAAAATTCTTTGTCACAAATATTTCTGAGCAAGACTCTTGGGAAATTGCAAAATGTTTTATCTGCATTTGCCTATAACCAATACATTTCTATTTGCAGGGAAGATTATTGTGTTCACAGAAAATAACTGTACTTATTTTACTCATAATATGATCTAAATTAGTCTAAATCAAACGCTTTCAGCTTCTGGTTCTGTGATTATTAAATGGTTAGGTTTTCTCATAGTTATTATGTGTAAACATTAGGAGAAGAGGAGAAAGAATAGAGTTCACTTCTTGTCAAGCGAGAACAAATGAGGCATGTGGGAACAACTCTTTCACGGGGCTTAAATAATACATTGTAGGAAGATAAAAATATATAACACATGCCCTTTTAAATCCACAACTTGGCTACTGTGTAGCTCCCTATTTCATTTTTTTTTGGTGTGAGATGAACAGTGGCACTGCAGTGTATTTTTGGAATCATGAGTTGATCTGAATTAAATGAGGATCTGAGTCAGTTTGATGCTGGCTGCCTTAAGCAGTCTGTCTCTCCAACTGGGTCAGCGCCCGTCAGCAATGTGGCATTAGCTAATTCATTTTGAAGTCTTGGACCTTTTAAGTAAAGAAAGTTTGTCATTTGCCCTCCCTCATTCTAGGGAAAGTCAAAAGGACTTCCCTGTTTCCAGTTCTTTCGGCAAATGCTGGTCACTGGCTCTAGTGAATCTGCTGGGAGGACTGCAGGAGTGTGCTTGAGCTCTCTGCCTGTTACAACATTCCCAGGGGACAGTCAGAGCATCCCCTGGGGTGCAGTCCTGATCCAGTTTGAATTAGTGGGAGGCTTGAGATGGATTTCTGATTCCACTCTGCTTGTGTTTGTGTGGCTCTGTTCCACTCTACCGAGTTAATAAAACATTGTTGGAACTGCAGCAGGGTAGAGCTTTTCTGTACAGTTTTTACATTAAATAGAACTTCCCGAACTGTGGCCATACTTGCCAAAGTCAATACTACGTTTTTGAGAAAGGGCTGCACAGCTGGGCCTTTGCATTTGATTTCTTGCCTACACATACCACACTGGAGGCTACATAGTTAAAAGTGACAGAATAGATTCTTGTGAGGGTGTGATTAGAAATACAAACATTGCAAGGAGGAGGAGGAGGGGAAAGGCAAACAGTTGACAGAAATAGCTGCAGTGCATATTTCCAGGCTTCCAGGAAGAAAGCACACTCCTTGAAGTCTGAACAGGACCAAGATCAGTGTTCGGTGAATCCATGCACTCATTGTACAGACGGGATGGGGGAATTAATCTTGCTTCATTTTCCTGTCTTAAAGTACCTCGTATGAGCTAGTCATTAAGGTTCTCTTGGGAGTGAATGGAGAGAATTAGGAAATTCCAGGAGGTGGTTTATCTTCCCTCCTAGGGATCTTCCTTAGGATGGGTTGTAACACTCTTGGAATGTTACTCTGTGATCCCATCAAGTGCTCCACTGTATAGTAAGAAAGACTTCTGTGAGAAGACTTCAGTTATCCTCTCCAATATGTATTTTGGACATGAAGATTATAAAAATAAAATCTAATGTACATTTGCTATTTGCTCAAGAAATTACATCTAACCTAGCTATAGATAGTTTATGGTATATGTTACTGGAACAGAAGCTGAGATTTGTGATGTTTATACTTTGAGCTGTGACTGAAGTTAGAATTTAGAGATCATTTTTAGAATAATTAACTTTAAAGTGAATGTTACCTTATTTTTGACTAACGCTTTTTAAGTCTTGACTGGGTATATTAGCATTACAACTGAAACCTTAGTCTTATTGAAATACCAGAGTCAGTTTCAAAATTAATAGGTGCATTTTAGCTTATTTTTTTAGTGTAACATTTACAAGATAAATGTTAAAGTAAGTGTTGACAAGTAGACTGGGTTCCAGTATTTCAAATTCTGTATTCTGCTTTGCTTCATTTTGGTTTTTGCTTCACAAGATGTAACTCGCAGCAGATCCAGGCATTCCCTGCATTTTAACAGAATTCTTTAGGGTGTTCGGCATGTCTCTTGGTAAATACTGTGACTGCAGATTTTGAGGACTAATAGTCCTCTGATTCACAAGTTCCAACAAGCTCTGTGGGTCTTGTTGTTATAATAATAACGCTTAGTTATTTCCATGCTATTATTTCTCAGTAAACTGACAGAACTTAGCCCTGAGAGTCTGTAAAATTGTGCCTATCTTTGGGATTTCTTATACTGCTATGAGTACACATTTGGTTGGTTTTAGTTCAGCCGTGAAACATATCTGTAACAGCTTTAGAGAAAAGCTCCTTTTAAATTGTGCTACTTATTAATGTGTTTATGTTGGCTAACTTGTATTGCACAAAATGGAGGAGTTAGAACTTCAAGTTCACAGTAGCTCTATTAAGTTACTTTTGTGTTGTGTAGACATGCAAATAACACTGTATCGACATCCATTTCCTGTTTAGGCTTTGTACCCTTTGGTAACGTGCCTGCTTTGTGTCAGTCAGAAGCAGTTCTTTTTAAACAGATGGCATATTTTCCTCAACAACTGCCTGTCCAATCTCAAGGTTAGTATCTCCCGGTTTTAATGTTGTATTAAAACCTCAGTATGCACTATTGATCTGTTGCATAGCCTTTTTAGGTAAATGTGCTGAGTTAGTGCTATTATCTGATTCGTACATAATTTTATTCCTCACAGTGCAAGTTCTCATCTGTGCAGATCTTTTCAATATCAAAAAAGGATTCTTGGGCCTAGTGTGAATTTCTGCTGTTCCTCTAGCTCAAACCAAGCCTGAGTCAAACACCTGTGAAGCAGGTGGAATTGCTGATGAAAGCTGAGGTTGAGTGACATACCAAAACTGATCCAATAGTAACTTGCTTTTTTCATGAAAGCATTGGAAACAAAGAACTTGTTATTACTTTTTCAAAATGGAACTACTTGTAGGACACTGAGTCCATTGCCTGTTCCACTCTGTTAAGTGTTTGCATTACAAAAACCCTAAACTGTTTTAAGTTTGTTCCTCCATGTAGCCATTCTTATTCCTTTGCCATTTGTTAGATCTTTGAGGTTTAAGTTTAACTGTTTGCTGCATTCCATGGTTCCCAGGCAGCGCATACTGTTCAATGCACGTGTTCCAGTTACCATTACTGCTCCTCCATGTGCCTTTTACTTCTGCAATCACTCATGTCCCATGCCATGCTAAAAGTGCATCCATGTGAGAGGATGCTCCTGTGCCCACCTGAAAAGGGCAATATAAGAAGCACAGGGAAGTGATTAGTGCAAATGAAGGGCCTCCCAGCTGTGTCTTGATGAACCAGTGGTTAGGAGGCTTCTGCTGACAGCACACTTCAAGCTTCACACAAACTTCGTATTTCAGCCACTTTCTCAGCTCAGAGGCAAATATCTGTTCTCCAAAATTTGAGTTCTCAAACTTACCAAAAAGGTATGTATTACATCCTCATTTGCTGTTGCTTCCTGGTCATACTTCCTCTCTGTCTTAATGAAACAATTTGTATTGACTCTCTTCATGTGGACCCTACTGTTGGAATAGCTCTTCAGAATGTTCAGTCTCCCTGAAGATTTCTTTCTACTGGTACCTGAATACTTTACTTTTGGGGATGATGCATTAGAGTCTTACTTGCAAAGAGATTCAGAAAATAAGCATGTTGTTACTGAAACTGATTTTATGAGGTTTTATGCAGTTGTAAAAGCTTCAGAAAAGGCAAAGCCAGCTGGGAATACAGATTTTTCTGAAAATTAGGGAGATCCTGGCAAATTATTTGAAACCATTAGAGAAAATATAAGAAAAGTTGGTCCTATCTTACTGATTCAAAATAAAATTGGAACTTATCTTGCAACCTATAATTCATTGATATAAACTTCGATTTATAGGGCTCACAGATTTATGTGGTGGCACTAAATCAATCTTTACTTTGGGGAGAAGGTAAGGTAGCTGAAAACGTGGCTAAATTAAGGAATTGGTTGGCCACTACCTTCTCAGTACAGAGAAAGAGATGCCCCAGCCATTGAAACAATCTCTTCACCAGACAGACTGGCACCTCAAAACCCAAGCCAAACTCACACAGCTGGAAGAAGAGCTCGAAATGCATCTGTGAGAGGGAGAGTTGAGCACATCAACACAGTATATGGGACTTCACCATGTGTGGGCTCTCTCAAACCACATAATCTATTTGGTTTGTCAAGAGCCCCCATGCTCCACAGAGCACAATCTCTGTCCCAAAATAAGGTCAAGCTGGGAAAGCTAAAAGTTTTACATTCTAATCATATTTCTGATTTTAATATAAACTAGCGAATCTCTGATTTTGCAGAAACAAGCTTTTCTCTTGAATTAATAAAAGAGATTTATGCCAAAGCATGGAAATATTTGACCATAGCCGCATTCTGGCCAAAGGACATTTCCTACTATCCCATTGAAAGTGGTGTAAAAGTTAATAAGTATCCTGGTTTTGAAATGGAACATTTATTGTTCACTAAACTTCGTTGGCAAAAAACTATTCAAGGCAGGAATTCTATATAGGAGAGAGTCAAACTCTGTGTTTCATTTAGAAGCAGAATTTTCCAGTGGGAGCAACAGTTCCTTGTCTCCAAACCACTTGGGACAAGGAGAAAAAAGCTTCAGTACAGTTTGAGCCAAGAGTGCAGAACTTACTTTACAAAGAATGGGTCAAACAACTCCTATCTCAGAAATTAATTCATGGGTACCAAAACAATATCCCTTTGATCTGGATGGGCCAGACTTAACGCCATATTGTCGGAAAAAAGAAATGGAGGAATTAAAGAAAATGGGCCTTACTCCTGGCAGTCCAGTTGCTCAGAAAACCAGACACAGAAAAAGAGGCAGAGGCATTGAAAAAGAAATTTCTAGAAGAGTAATAGCAACAGATAAAAGCCAGCAGCACTTACCAGTCAAGAACCAGAGTGGATCCAGGCAGAGCTGTGTCACCAATTGCTACTGTGTTCAAAAGACCTTTGACACACTCTTCAACACCAGCACTCAGTTTGGCACTACCAGAAATGGTAAAGAAACCACATCCAATGCCAGTACATCCTGTTGGGAAAGTGAAAATTGTGTCAGGTATATTAGGGCAAATACTCCTTGTTCTAACGGGATTACTGGCTGGGTTTTTCTTGTTGACAAAAATCTTGAAATATTAAAGAGACTGAATTGGTGGTGGACTTCTCTTAGTTTTCCAAAGGGTGAAACACTGTGTGCTATCTAAAGTACTGGGAATTTCCAAAGTACCACCATGAAATTGGACAGATCTTGCTCATGGACACGCCCATGATGTCCCTGGATGTATCTTAGGCTTTTTATCATCTTCCTCTTAATCCTGTTTCTGCCGTGCAGCTTGCTGTTCTGACAAAAAACGGGTCTACTATTTCTTGAAAACTCCGATGATGTTGGTCTCAGCCCTTTTCTCCTCCTTCTTTCTCACTAGCCCTCACAGCTAACTATCTCATCACTGAGATATTTGGACGTTTGCTAACAGATAGCTTCCTCCTCTGCTACACAGCCTCTTGTTACCTTAACTCGGTTAGCCACAGCCTGCTGTTTTCTTGAAAGCTTTGGAGTAAGAATAAACTTTGATAAATGTACTTCATCACCTTTTCAAGAAATCAGATTCTTAGGTCTGAAGTGTACAAGGACTGACATGATTATACCTGATGAAAAATGGATTGAAAATAAACAGGTTAATAAATGAATTGATTGTAACAAATTTTTTTATTTTAAAATCCTGCAGAGATTAATGGGCCAAGTAAAGTTTGGCTTTGCTTTTACTACTTATTCTAAATGTGTGTGACAACCACTGTATGCTGCTATAATAAACAAAAAATTATATTCAGTTTTCTGTCCATGTAGCGCTTTATTACATAAAATGTGTTGTCAAGGAGTTAAATGGAAATTGCAGCCCAAGGACAGTGTTTCTGTTCCTAAGCTTGTGACAGATGCCACATTGAAAGTTGAAGTCATCTCCCATATCACTGGCAAATTGTCTTCCCGTCATTTTGCAGGACCCGGACCAATACACATTCAGGAATTACTGATGGCATCAGTTGCCGTTTCTTTGATAAAACCGCAGTCTTTGATCCGTGACTCAACATTTGTCTGCCGAAAATATCTCAGATTTTTGCCATGGAGATTTGCTCTATGGGCCAGGCGAACCTTATCTCAGGTCAAAGTGTACTAGAGTCCTTCAAAGTTTAACCCAGCAGATGGTTCGGCATGAGGGAGACCATCTGATTGGACTGCACTTGCTTGTCCCTGTCTGCACTTAGACAGCCCTTACAACTGCCACAGAAACAGAAAACTGCATGTGACTGAAGAGACCCAAAGACAATCTTGTACTAGTTTCCAAAAATAAACAACAATCCAGACGGGTAAACCAATTCAGTCCAGCTGATCGCAGATGCCATGTTAATTAGGCCAGCCTAAGCACCCACACATTTTTGTCCTTTCACTTTTGAGCATGTGTGGTACATTCCTTCATCTGTTCTTCGTACCAGGCTCCCACCACAACTTTTGAACAACTTTTGAACTGATAGAATCTACTGAATATGAAGTTTTCTTTTCGTAGTCAAATTGAGGGGGTTTACAAACAGAGATTTTAAATTGTAACCTGTATCTAAATTAACTAAATTGATACTTGGGGTTTTCAACAACTTAAGTAATAACAGAAGCAGATTGGACCTGTAAGTATCCTACAGCTACAGGAATGGAGCACCGAGCAGCTGTGAGGCTCTATCTTTTTGTAGATTCATTATCAAAACGCTGAACCTTGGCACCCATTAGGTGCGGAACTTCCTTGCTAATTTGTGCCTGAAGTTTTTTCTTATGTTATATGTTTCTCTAGAATAAGGACCCAAAAATGGCTCGAGTTGCACTGGAATCTCTGTACAGACTACTGTGGGTTTACATGATCAGAATTAAATGTGAAAGCAACACAGCTACCCAAAGGTAAAATGCTTTATTTGTAATGAAAATCCATTGTAGCGTGGGTGTTGCCAGTGAAGAGGTCTTATAGTTCTCCTGAATTCCTTTGAATTGAACCTATTTCTGTTGTGAAATAAGAAACTCAACTGTACACAACAAAATATTCCCTCTTGTGGCACTATCAGTTATTCTGTCACCTATGAAAATTACTGTATAAAATGTTTCTGCTTTTGAAAAATTAGAAGTCACTCTTTTTTCAGTGTAAGTTAAAAATACTTTTTTAGTGGCCATTGACTGGTTTATTTTTGCTTGTAATGTAGGAATGAAGTAAAATAATTACATTGAATCTGTAGCAAAGGATCAGAACAAGATAACCCATTACATTTTCATTCCAAAGGAAATACTTTCTGGTCTTTCTAAGTGGAGTGTCATGGTAAGTGAAGGTCTGCAAGGTCCAGAAATGTCTAATGTTTCTTTTTCTTTTGCAGTCGACTTATTACTATTGTCACAACCCTTTTCCCAAAAGGGTCCCGTGGTGTTGTGCCAAGAGATATGCCTCTAAACATCTTTGTGAAGATAATACAGTTTATTGCACAGGTATGGGAGAGCCATGCATATATCTTTCCATGCGATGAACAACTTGTTTTCCCAGTAGCAAATTAACAAATAAGTGAACTTTTAATGACTGAATTTTTTGCAACCCTCTTGACGTTATCTTTCATCTAGGGATTGAAGAAATTATAGACTGAACTGGGGCAAACTTCTTTTGAACAACAGGCTTTGATTAACCTCATTCCATTGAAAATTGATAAAAATAGGTTTAGTTAAACTCAAATGTAATTTTTGTCAGGTTTTTTAATTTCCAGCAAGTCAGAAAATGCATTTGTTGACATTCTCTGACTGTCAATAAAGTTCAAAATAGTAAGCCATGTTTCATCCTGATGCTGAATCATCCCTGCTGTATAGGACAGTATGTTGCACTGCTTTCAAAGCAGTAAGTCAGATGTCAACCAAGTTCAGCATGGAATTGACACATGTAGTTTTCATCAGTTCAAACGGGAACTGCTAAAATAAACTAACCTGCAGTGCTGGAAGTTTCATTTCTTTTATGACTTAAATTCAGAAAATTTTCCCATTGAGCAAAGCACTTAAGCACATACTTAAAGTCTCTGAATAGAAATGAATCAAACAGATGCTTAAAATCTTCCCTTAACTCTGCCATCTGTGAACAAACTCTCTTTATGTAAAATACTGTGTTAGTACCATAATTACCACAGTTTAAATGAAATAATTAAAAGCTTTATTTCCAAAATGGATCGTTTTCTATTTAAACACTGTACATTTTTGATTTTGTCAACATAAAGCAGTGCTAAAAGCTTAGATCTGATAATATGTTCTACATACTTCTGGAAATCTGTTTTTCCGTATATTTAAATAAACCCTGATTAAACTGGTTTTCGGTGTTATGTAGCCTTAATGAAAATAAGTAGCAGAAGTGAGCAGCTTAATGATTTGCAGTATTTTTGCTATTTTAGGAACGTTTAGATTTTGCAATGAAAGAAATTATCTTTGACTTCCTTTGTGTTGGAAAACCAGCGAAAGCTTTCAGTCTCAACCCTGAGGTATGAGGTACAACTGTTTTGTTTTTTGGGTTTTTTTGAGTTAGTATGTATTGTATTTTTATTGTACATTTACTTCCTGGTTACATTCTAAGCTTGCTTTCACCTTTGTCCCGTTTTCAGGCCAAAGCTTGAATGTGATTTATTGGTAAAATACATCTGTGAACTTCTGTCTGTAAAATGTCACGTTTTTTACACCTTTCTCATGTTTTCTGAGTGAAGAATATCAAATGTGAACTAGTGCAAATGTATAAAACAAAAAGAAAAGTATAAATAAAATTACTGATTGCAGTATCTCCTTATCACTCTGCTGTTGTTAAATGCAATGCCTTAAACTATTTTAATATAACAATAATTTCTCTGTAGCAATTTCAATGTTTTTCAAAACAGTCTTACTGAGAGTGCATGATGCAAGAAGGCTTGAAAAAGAAAACACTCTAATAAAGTTTTACCACTCTGACCAGCAAAGCTCCACTGGTGTTGGTGTCATAAGTCAGCTTCCCTAGTGTTTTTCCTAGAGAAAACAATCAGAAATTTGAAAAACTTTTTTAAAAAATCAAAATATAAATAAGTACTAAAAGAATAAAAAAATCTCTTAAAAATATGCATTTCCTTAAAATTTTGGAAACATTTTAATTTGAAAATTAAGAATAAGCACAGAAAAAATGAAAGTAATTCGTGATCATCTCATAAAACATGTCCATATTAATCTTGCAGAATTAAACCTTTGTGTCTATTCACTAAGATGTTAAAATAGAGTGATTGCCTTGCAAAAATTGTATTTGATACCAAAAATGTGGAAAAGTAGATTAAAGTTTCTATTGTCAAAGGCAGGAGAAACGAAAGGCAAGCTTTACTTTGAACACAGCTTTCGTCTTTCTGTAACAAAGAATGAAACAGAATTTTTGAGCAGGCAATCCACACCATGCTCTGGGTCAGCCACCTGCAGCACTGACTGAGAAGAGTCCTACAAAGAATGTTGTGTATTAGCCTAGCTGAGAGGGGGTGGACATAGTCCTTAGCTTCTTGTTCAATCAACATCTGAAATTTTACTGTTTCTCAACAACACTGTAAGTCTGAAAATAAAGACATTATAGCGCCACTTTTTACATACAGAGACTTTAGCGTTCTAAAAAAAAAATCTCCATAATCTGTGTAAATGCATCTCTGGGAGACTGTTGGTAGAACAGCCTCTTAGTTTTTGGAACACATTCCAGAGAAATTGAAAACATTCTAGTCTTTCAATTACTGCAATGCAAAGCTTGCGAGTTTTCCTCCGGTGCATTCCCAGAAGGCATTCAGGTCACTTAAATCCAACTTCCTAATATTTTCACGTTGTAGTTTTGGCATTGAGCATCATTCCAGACTTTTCTCTCAGTATAATCAACCCTGGGGCCTTTCAAGACAGTTATTGATCTTTTTTTCATAATGAATGTAGGTCATTTATGTTTAACTGAAGGTCCATTTAAGATGCAGTACTAAACTACAGATCATATCCAGGTGTTTTATCCTGAAGATAAAACGATAGTGTGCTAATGCAAATTCTTAAAAATAAAGTTCTGAGAGCACTGCTCACAGTGGAGATGTGAATTCATTATTTATTTCATGGGCAGTTTTTGTGAAATGTATCCAACTAGTTAATGTAGTGAAGATACAGAAAAAAAATGCTGGCAAGTGCATTCTCAAAATTTCAAAGTGAATGAAGAATATGAGTAGAATATGATTATTTGATTATGATACTCATCCATCTTCTAAACTTTACAGAGAATGAATATTGGCCTGAGAGCTTTCTTGGTAATTGCTGACAGCTTGCAGCAAAAAGATGGTGAACCTCCAATGCCAGTGACTGGAGCTGTCCTTCCCTCTGGAAACACTCTGAGAGTGAAGAAAACGTATTTGAGCAAAACTCTTACGGAGGAGGAAGCTAAAATGATAGGTAAGTAAGAGAACAGACCATATAGAAACCTGGGTGAGAATGGACGTGAAAACGTCTTCAGCACCTGAGCAGAATAGTTTACTATTGTTAGGTATTTGATTTATTTCTGTATTGTAAGCATTTAATTTATTGTGCATTCTAATGAAATGTATGGTTTAGTTTGACAAATGCTGCCTTTCTTAGGTTATTCTGAAAAGTCCTCAGTTGTGCTCCACAAGTGGTAACAACCCTGTATTCTGGGAGGGGTTAAAGACTCAGCTAGTCTTTAATCTTTTAGCGCTGATAGCTGTGTTTATTCATGGATATTCATCCTATTAGAAACAGTGCCTGTGCTCAGAAGATATATCAGCTTTGAAAACTATCAAAGATTCTTTTGATAGTCTCATTTTAATTGCAATATCTCAAAATTTCAAAATGGCAAAACTTTTGAATGTAAAATAATGTTGCACTGAAGTGCCTAAGTTAATTGCACTGCTGTCTGGGGCTTCAATGCAGAGAGAGAATCCCGTGCTGTAGAAGAGCCTCTCTGTCATGCCCTGAAGGTGCCTGGTTTTGTTGGCAAAAGAAATAAAATTTGGCTGTTCACCTTCACACTTCATTAAATCCTCAAAGTTACGTGAATGAAACGAAGTCTACACCAGTGGCAAAGACCTGTATTGTACTGTGCTAGATCATTGTAGTAATATCAAGAAAATAAGCAATGTAAGACCCACTGCTGTTGAAGTATTTAAAGTATTTGAAGTATTTGAAGATAGTGTTTGATAACAAATGCTTGCACTATTATATTCTTGTATTAGGCACTTCATTGCTATTTTATGATCCAGTATTCCAGTTTCTATGTACGATATGTAAGTGTTCCTTTTGGAGCAGGCAAGATATTCTGATTTTGGATCAGGATATCATTACTAGTGGAATATGCTATCTCATGAGGAAAATGTTTTTCTTACTTCGTGCAGCACAGCATGAGTAAGCAACTTTCTTTTTCAGGATATATATATAAATATCCCCAATTATACAAAAATGTGTATTTTTGCAGGTATGTCATTGTATTATTCTCAAGTAAGAAAGGCCGTGGACAACATACTCAGACACCTTGACAAGGAAGTGGGTCGGTGCATGATGCTGACCAACATACAGATGCTTAACAAAGAACCTGAAGACATGATTACGTGAGTGCTAAAGAGCAGTAATTCCTATGAAACATGGAGACTTAATTTTGGAACTTTTTCTCTATTTCTGTCTATAATGAGTCATCAGAGAAACAGCAAGAAACAGGAACATTTAGCTTAATTATTATACACTTTGAAAAACTGTTTATGACAAGTCCATTGTGCTTCTTTGAATGCTGCAGTGTTTGGAACTGAAGATGTTCTTGATGTAGGTAAAATCATGTGTGAATCCTATGGATGTTTAGATGGTAGAAGTAGAATGCTAAAGTAGAAAACATGGCAGCCTATGCTCAGAACACTGTCTCGGGATGTATTTGCATCACTGAACTTCAAAATTAATGCAATGAATTCTGTAAATCCCTATTAATAATAATATTCTAAAATTCCCTTTGCTTTTCATGCCTGTAATCAAAATCAAATCTTAATTAAAAACCCAAGTAATCTTGTGATAAAGCTTGGATTTAAGCTGTATCCCACTGGAACAGAATCAAACCACTGTGCTTCAAGCTGTGTTGAACAGCAGCGTTTTTCACTTCCATCCAAAATTATTAGTGAAGCAAGTTTCCTGGAAAGAGTTGTAGTGAGGTGGACAGCTAGCAGAGATTAGAGACACAGAGACATCATTTGACACACACAGAGCACAGATTGTAGAGATCTCAACTGTAAGGAGACCTTGCATATCTTTCCTGTTAGAGCAGTGGACATGGTAGTTATTATAGACAAGAAACAACCCCTGGAAAAAAGTTTGAGATGTAAGGAAAAGGACACCGGTCTCTTTGAGATTTTTTTTTTTTATTTACTGCCCAAAAATGTCAACTTGCTAAGAATACTGTGATAGACTGACTGCAATGACTGGCCAAATTCAACTACCATGTACAACTGATACAATCTTTATGTTTTTATTCCTCTGCCCTTATTTGTTACAGTGTCTCTAGTTGAGACTGTATGCTGTGTCGCCAGCATTGTCTTACTTTATTTATATTCATAGCTAATATTACTATCCAATAATATTTCGTATTTTTGTTGTAGTCCTACCCCATGTCCTGTTCAGTCCTTACACCCAGTTTTCATAACCATTTTGGGTATTCAGGCTTTTGTGGTAGGGAAAGTGAGTTTTGGAACTCACATTTTATTCCTGAAAGACAATTGCACAGTGAAACCTTGAGCACTTAGATAAGTGTACATAATCTTAGCTATAAATATCCTTTGGATGGTTTCTCAGCATCACCAAAATGTTGTTTATTTTTAGAGTCAGCAAA
This sequence comes from Rhagologus leucostigma, assembly GCA_013397725.1. Taxonomy (NCBI): domain Eukaryota; kingdom Metazoa; phylum Chordata; class Aves; order Passeriformes; genus Rhagologus; species Rhagologus leucostigma. The sequence goes on from VZTD01002622.1 coordinate 765,921, forward strand.
CAAATGGACTCAAAAGAGTTTTAAATTTCAGGAAGTCTTATGATTTGGTAGTAACTTTTGTCAGAAACATGAAAGTTGGGATATTTAGACTTGTAAGTTACTGCATTTTGTGTTGCACTTTATATCCAGATGAGCTCTAGTTTAATATATACACTTGAAAGGCAAACCACATTTTAACACATTTTTACTTGTTCATTCAAGGGAAAAAAATACCTGGGATGCTTAATTATCAGTTGATTTAAATCATGTGAACTCACGAAAAACATCAGTAGCTGTTACTATCAGGATTGAAAATGATCCTTTCAAAAACTGCATTGTTAATATGTGGAAAAGCCAACCTACTGTTTTTATGTAATTGCTTCCCATTTTATTCACAGAACTCTATGCTTCACTAGAGGTACATACTTATTTTGAATTCTTATGGGCTTTAATTGATAGATATCACACTACGTTTATCTATATTTTAAAGTTATCGCTTTTGTCGTAGTTACATAAAGTTTATGTGTAAACTGTATAAAGTTTATAAACTGTATAAATACCACGTAGTGGTATTTTTAATAACAAATAAAATAAGAATCAGAGGGAAGTAGCTAGGCAGTGAGCAGACAACATTTTCAAGTATGCAGATTCTGGAATTTTCTTTGGCGGTGTTAGGCTTGCTTCTGTATTTAATTACTGATACTTGAAGCATTTATTGTTGAAGTAGTAAATGCCAGTATGGAAAGTCATGCTAAAATCCTGAGTAAGAAGCATCCTTTGCATCCTGCATTGGGATATGAATTTCAGTACTGGTTATAATTACTTTCCAACATCTAGTTAGAATAGGGCATCCAAACATACAAACCTGGCCTTTCAAGTACTTCAAAGGCTCCCCTTCCTCCCCTCACAGTTTGTGCCTGGTAGCTCAGATGGTAAGTTGGGAACTTGAGCCCAAGGTTTGGATCTTCTCCTGCTACTCTTCTGAGCAGCTGATAAACCACAGAACACCCACAGATTTTATATTTATAACTAATTACTCATTTGCCTTCAGAACAGCTTCCTCTCAGACTATTATTTTACAGGTCTCCATTTGAAATTCACAATCTGTTTGCCCTTGGTAGGGTCTGAGAGTAAGGAAACTGCAAAGTTCATTTTCCATTTCAAGTCAGCAAGGAAGATTTGATTTGCCTGCACATAAAATTTCCAATAGCACTTTAATATTTACAACTATAGAAAGATAGGATTTTACACTAGCTATTAATCCAGCTAGTATTTGCTTTAGTGATAGTAATTGAAAGGGATTTGTTTACAAATTCTCAGTGAGAAGTTGTATTTTACTCCTTTTCCAGTCAGTTGCTGACACCTTTCAAGTTCTGTGTGTTAGAATACAGATACAGTGAGACAGAGGTAATTTATGATGGAAATAGCTTCCCCTAACTGTACCATGAAGACAGTTAATTAAAATTATGTCAACATTTTATTCATGTAATGAATAAAATTTTATCCAAGCTGATAAAAATATAGGGTGTTAAGAGACAGAATGGTATTCACCAAAATACTGTCTTTAATTTTTGAGTTAAGTAAGTCTAATATCAGTTTATGCCTTTACTGTATCCATTATTTCAGTGAATGATCAGCGTTACTCCGTAAATCTTCTTTCAGACTGCATTGCATCCAAGCTTTCTGTGTGCCTGAACACAGACGATACCCAAATGCAATGTCCTCTGTTGGGTGGAGGGACAGAGTAATGTAGTAACCAGGGCAGTGGACCAGCGTGCAGGAAAACTGAGTTCATTTTTTGTTTTGTCACTCTGTTTCAGTGTGGTGTTAAGTAGCTCACAATGCTTCTTGGTGTCTCTTTTTTCCCCTCATTCTTTTCTAGTTCTATTGGAAGCATATTAAAAGAGGAACAATCTTTCTCTGCATGTTTATAATCTGGCCCCTAAATAGGACCTTACTTCTTTTTGATCCCTCCAAACCATATTACAGGCTAATAATTAATAATATTGTGCGAACGACTGCACAGTTCGAAATGCTGTTACGCTTTGGTAATTTCCTTTACACACCATCATCAGATAATAGATCACTGAGATAAAAACGAGCAAAAAAAAAAAAAATCCACACTTTGGGGTCTATCTGAAGGACTTATTTAATCTGCAGACTTACCAAAATGTTGAAAACAAGTCAGAAAACAACTGCATCTGCTTTGAAAATAATCAACAGCTGAAACTTGAGCTACTTTTAGAAGACTCATGGACTTTCAACCTAGTGTTTGGTTCATGCTGAACTTTGCACTTAATGACTTTCCCAGGCTGTTAGGGAACAGTTGTGCCATTCCACAGATTAGAACACCCTTAGGGCTGCTAAAACATGTTCTAGCTGATAATAGTTGCCAAAATGCTGCTATCTCTGGCAGTGATCAACGGAAACTCTCTGGCCGTACCTACCTCTAAATTATACGCCTTTTTCAGTGTAAAAATGTGTTGTGGTGGTTTTCCATTGACTTGTCCCCTACTGGGGGCAACTCTCTGGATCTTCAGTTGTCTTATTTGAACTTGTTACACATCTGCTCTTTGCTTTATACAACTGGTGAAATATAGCTGCACTATGATGGAGAACACCCCAACTCTTTCCTCATTGCCTTATCCAAAGCTTGCATCATATAAATGCTGATCTTGATGGAGGAATCCTCCTACGTTATACCTCCATTTTTTATATATATGCCAGTTCCTCTCAGAAAGAAACAAATGAATAATTAATGATTGATTTTTCAAGTAATATATAGATACAATGCATGAAAAATGTCAAAATCAGAACTGTTTATTCAATGGAAAAATGTATTCGTGTTTCCTTCTTATTTTATTATAGTGTCTAGCTGTCCATCCTCATGTTCTTAGTAAGCCTCTGGTACTTGATTATGTCCAGGCCTTTTCTGAAAAGCTAGAGGTGGATCATTTAACACACAATTCCTTCTTAAGCGTAGTCAAAATTCTGTTTTACTTTTTCAGTGGTGAAAGAAAACCAAAAATTGATCTGTTCAGAACGTGTGTTGCTGCTATTCCTCGATTGCTTCCTGATGGAATGTCAAAACTTGAGTTGATCGACTTGCTGGCAAGGTAAGCTGTTCAAGCATTGAATGGCTGCTCCAGGGGAACAGTGTGAAAAGCTGAGCCACAGAATATGTAACTTTTAATATATGCTTTAAAAAAGTAAATTGCTCTTAATAAATTAGACAGAGATGTCCTAGCATCTTTTTACATTTTTTGTGTTTTTATTATGGACTCATAATTTCATGAAAAAGTGGGTATGTGCTCCAGAACTCTTTCCCATCAGTATGTAGGTTACATGATATTCACTATTCTTCAAGAAGGTCGCAATTTATTACCATTTCCTAACCATCACAGCGTTCTGATTAACAGGAGAAAACATCTCTTCTATGTAGTAGAAAAACATGGAGATACCGGTTTAGTTTTAATTTATGATTCCCACGTCTCTTTGGTAAAACAGAATGTGCTAGATGTGGTATATTACAAAAAACTTTTAAAATAATAATAATAATAATTATTATTAATATTATTGTTGTTGTTGTTACTGTTATTGTCAATATTATTATTAGTTCAAGACATAAAATAAAGAAAAGGATAAATTTAAGAAATATAATATCGATCCATTCAATTTGTCTGAATAGACTTCACTGAACAAGGTAGTCTAGAACATGACTGCTACACCAGTTACATTTCAGGATGTCAAATCAGTGACTTGTGGAAAATAATTATGATTAGGAGTGCTGGTCAGTACAGAAGACTGTTACATTTCAGTTCAAGTATCCAGGACCAAGGTTCCAGCTTATGTTCTTTATGTAAGTGGATTATGGTATTAAATTGTACCAAGAGGGCTTTGCAGAGTATTGCTTTCAGGTAACTATGGCAAAGCAAACTTTGCCACCCTGTTCCTGCTTTTCAAACACCACAAGGAATGGCAGATGTGGGAGCCAGAAGGCTACATACAAAAACAGTTTTTTCTGCTCTATGAACAACTAACTCCCAGTGATGTGCTAAAAGAGTGAAACAATTGATTCTGGTAGTGGTGGAGGGTGCAGCCAGCCCAACAAGCCAAATCATCAGCCAACAGTAGGTGTGCTGCAGTGCATGGCCAGCTTGATTTCCTTGTGTGCACATTGTCTGCTATAAATCACTTGTAGGTTGTTTTAAATCATTATGTTATCGAATTATACAGATACCACATTAAACGGTTGCATCAATTCTGCTTAAGGGAAATGTAAAAGGACTTGTTTTCCTTTAATCCAATATTTTAACTAGAGTTCTATCCTTATCAGTGGCCTTAACTGAGCTGGTAAAAAGCACGTATCTATTCAGGTCAAAGCTCTTCAATCACAGGATTGTCCAGGTCAGACTGTTAAGAAAATTTGGAGGCCAGTGTGGGTTTCTTTATAATTTAATGCTACCCTCCTTAAGTCTCACAACTGTCTACTGACACCAGTATAACCTCTGGTCTGTCTTTATTCTGCCATCAAACTTCATTCAGAAAAGGTCAGCCATGATTCTAAGTATTTCTTGGGTAGTTGCCCTCCTGGGACAATTACCAGGAGCAAGTAGTAAGTTTGAAAAGAAGTGAGACATCAAGAGGAGCTGAGGAAAGCACCTCTAGAGCAACTTCAGAAGCAAATTACATGCTCAGCCTTTCCCCAAGAAGGGGAGCTTTGGGAATCTGTTCTCCTCTCCTACATGTACTCACATTACAGCATCTTTGAGACATTGATAGTGTTTTAAGTCCTCTTCCTAAGTGCAAGCAAGGAAAACACAATTTAGGTAAAATAGGTAGGTACATAATAGGTTGGAAAGCAATTAACAAACAGTTTATGGTTCAGGAGGCATATACAATAGTGTTGAAGTAACTGGGCAAGGTCTCAGTATTGCAGAGCAGGATCACAAACTGAACAGATACAAAGAAGTGATGTTCCTATGAAAAGACAAACCTTAATCACATGTATAGGTCTGCAAGGTTTTCAAAAAAGTTCTTCTAGTCTAGTCAGTATCAAGGATGCCTGATCTGGAGAACAACATCTGAGCTGGGGCACTGTGGTTGAAGAAGAGACTGACCAGAGAACAAGGGGAAAAAAGATCAGTGAATTGAAAAAATTAGGTGTGTTTAGCCTGGAACAGCATGAACTGAAAACTGTCTTCAAAAACATACCTTCAGAGACGAAATTAATAAACTGTTTACAGAATGAATACCTGACCTAGACTTAATGTAAATCACCAGAATGCCCCGTCACCAGAGCTGCTTCTACACTCTATATACTGTCCCATGTTTATTTGCGACCAGACTGACTGCTTCTCCCAGTTACTAAAGCATAGGCCCAGAAGGTAAGCATCTGCAGTTCTAGAGAACACTGCATTACAATATTATGTGTTCTGGGTCAGAAACTAAACTCGATACAGTGATAAGAAACTTCGAAGAGGTAAGGTTTCAGATTCTCCCTATTTTTCCAAAGAACCCTAGAAGCAGTTCTGCCAGGGATTTCTGTGGGCCTGTGCTGTTGGGATGGAAAGCTGTTAAATATTTTCTTTTCACAAGAGATAAAGTTACATCTTTGAGTTAATTGGTTCTTCTATTCACAGTTTGGTTTGCTTTTTCATCCTCACAGCAGATGTGTCTCTTGGCCATTTTCAGAAGGAGTCTGTAAGTCAGCAGCTAGACTTTTTTCCAGGACAGCTGTATTCAAATTATAAACCGTGAAGCAGATGTCAAGTATATACTGTACCTTTTGCCCTTTCACTGCCCACTGCAACCATTCATTACAAATTCCCGAGTAGGTCTTAAATTTAACTGATTCAACTGCAAACAAACAAACTTGTACTTGCTTCCTGCACTGCATCTATGTATACAGTGGTAATACATAGATGCATTCTCATGCTCAATTTGAATTTCATCTTGTTAGATAATGCCACTGGGCAGTAACTTGGGCTTAGGAGATGTCTTTTGTATCCTCTTTTCTGCTATTGCTTTGTGTCACTGTGGAAGTCGTTTCATGGATGACTTAATTGTGGCCTCAAAAGGTTTTGTTTGGTTATCTGGTTTTGGCATTCCAAAAGGGAGACAAAAGTGATCCTTTCTTAGCACAACAAAATACTGTGTTTCTAAATATATATATAGAAAGTCATGTGGTTATTAAAGCATAACAGTTATTTTTGGAGTCATATTCGCCAAGGGTGAATTTTCATGGCAGTTGTTTTCTTTTCGGTTAAATAACATGTCCCCTGCCTCCAAATTAGGCAGCTATAATGAACCAGATTTTTTTATGAACCACATCTCATCATACACTTCCAACTGAATGGAATTTGGTTCCACTCCATTTGCTGTTTTGGGTTTTTTTCTCCTAGCTTTGTGTCCGTTTCATTATAATGAGTCCTCCTTTTCAACTGTGTAGATTAAATGTAGATGAAACACTTTGAAAATGAGTTCTAACACACTACAGAAAATTACAGTCTCATGGGTAATTAAAACAAAATACATCATAAAGGCAATGAACCAAAAATTGCAGAACACACTAACCTGAATTTACGTTATTCTGCCAACTTCTAACACAGAAGTGGTTTGATGATTTCTGTGTCAAAAGAAAGTATAAAAAATTTCTGTGTTGAGAAGAACTTCAACATGATGCAAATAAAGAAAATAAAATTTGAAAATGGGATCTGAAATGTCACTATCTTTCAGAAGGACTTTGAGGGTGTTCATTGTGTTTCTAAAAGTATAGCAAGTCCTGAGGCTGTTTTTCCCATTTCCTTATCCTAAGTTATTTAAAACATAAATCGTTTTTTTATTTCAAATGCCTCATTTTAATTCTTTTGAAGATTTTCTTTCATTAATTGTGATTTGCATCTTGGCTAAAGATTTCTTTTAACTGTTACTGAGCTGTTGTGATTCTATTATTTTTATATTTAATGTTAACAAATAAATACGTAAATTATGAAATTATGTATATATTTATAAGGCTTTTGTTATCATACCTACGTGGAAGTTACTGAGTTATGAGTAAATGAAAAATACACTTGGTTTGAGAAAAGTTGCCAAATTATGTACTTTAAAGATACTTTGTTTTAGGAGGGGAATACACTTCTTTTGGATCCATGAACATCTTCTGCTGTAGCAAGAATTACAATATGGAAAACAGGTCAAGGATGTTCATTGTGGTCGGCAGTAATGAAACCATGATAGCATCATCCACTATTGTCAGTGGGAATCTTCCATCACTGTTACGTTACTGAGATATGTGTGTTTCTTACCATGATAAACACCCCTTATATCTTTTATTATCTGACATTTACTTACAGGCTGTCTATCCATATGGATGATGAACTTCGACACATTGCACAGAATTCTCTTCAGGGTCTACTTGTAGACTTTGTTGACTGGCGGGAGGATGTACTCTTTGGATTCACTAATTTTCTGCTCCGTGAAGTAAATGATATGCATCATACCCTTCTTGATACTTCACTGAAGTTGCTGCTACAATTGCTTACGCAATGGAAGCTTGTAATACACACTCCAGGAAAAGCTTGTGAGCAGGCCAAAACCAGATCTGCAGAGGTATGGGATCAAGAGATCTGTGTACTAACATTTTTACTAATTGAAGGCAGAAATTATATTCTTTGATACTATTGTGGTTTGTGTGTTTTGTATTTACTCACATGAGAAGAATTCACTATGCAAAATTTTTTTAGGTAATTAGTTCACGTGTCTTTTGAGGACAGCCATGTCCTTGTGTAATACAGCAGATGTTGTTGTTGAGCAACATAAGAGAATGCATGTCAAGCTAAAATATGCACATCAACAAAAGCACATAAAGTGAAATATGTGTATGTAGATGTGGCAGAAGAACATTTTCCCAGGGCTGAAACAGGTTGATAATGCTAGTGGGAATGCTGTGAAGAGTGAAGTAGACCTTCTTTTCCCTTGGTTGATTCAGAAACATCAAAGAACCTGATTGTTACCATAGCCTGCTGTCTCCATGTGTTACAAACGTTTCTGGGAACTGAACAGCTTTTCTCCTGCTTCTCCCATCTGCACTGTCCCACAGTTATTTTCCTTATGAGAAATGATTTTTAGGCTTCTTATCTCCTAAACTAATCACACTGGGTATGTTTTCCTTTGGGCAAACATGATGTGTGTTTTATATCACAGAGGACCTTAATTAATAGGTAATAACAGGAGTATATAAAAAGGTAGAAAAGATAAATCCTCACATACTTTTCATTAAATGTTTTACACTTTACTGGTGGAGTTGGGTTCTAGAGGCCACTTACCTAAGGTGTTGGCTGCTACAGGACCAAAGAAGGACCTGAGGGCATGCTACCTGGAGTAAGAAAAGTGTGGTGTTCGTAGTCTGACTTACTCATTCGTTTTTTAGTGGAGGATGGAAAAAAGTGGGTAGATTAATTGAAAATTAGAGGGAAGGATTTGTTCAAAGGACTCTACTTATGAGTACTACTACTACTCTACTGCTTTTGTGGAACAAGATAACCTAAAGCAACAAAACATGGTTGTTTGAGGGAATATGTCAAGTTTCCCAGTTTGGCATCTACATGGCCTCTGCATTTTGTTTCTTTGTATGTCCTAGTTAAATAGAATATTTCTTGGAGACCTGGTTTGCAAACGCCACCACTCCATTTTTCCCCCCTTGCACTGTCCTACAGTTGATACCAAACGGATCCAGCCACAGGATACAGTCAGAAAGAAGCCCCTATTCTAATGTCCTGCACGCAGTCGAAGGATTCGCACTGGTTCTGCTGTGTAGTTTCCAGGTTGCTACGCGGAAACTGGCTGTTTTAATCCTCAGAGAAATCCGTTCTTTATTCTTGGCGCTTGGCCAGGCAGAGGTAGGATTTTTCTCTTCTGGAACTTGGAGTTACAATTTCCCAAAGATAAAGCTCAAAATTGCTATTACAGTTGCTATTAATGTAATTGCTGCAGTGTAGCAGGTATGCACTTAGTTTATAAAAAAGCATTTTATCTCAGCTTACTATTTCTATTTGCCTTAGCACTGCAAACCTTTCTGTGCACTCAGCAATGTAACATTAATGGCAAATGCCCTGTATAAGAATTTGAAGGGAAGTGTACAGCAACTTCATCTTTTCTCTTGGAATGATGTGAATGTAAAATACACTGTAAAACCTTTTTTTACTGCATGGGTCATTTTTGTATTGTCAAGATTATAAATTTATATTGGAAACGAAACCCATTCCTGTAGCATACCATTATGTGAAAAAACCCACAGCATAAGACATCTTTAAGATTATTCACATACATTTTCCTTCTATAGTAAAGACCTCTAAGTCTTTTTTATGGGTACAGAAATATGGAGAGTCATGTTGTGTACTGGCGGTCAGAGCTCAGTGAGCCATCTAAATGCCTAAGAACACAAATATGTGTGTTCATGGCAAAGGAATGCTTCAATAAACAGTAAGCTAATTTTTCAGTCTTTTGATACCAGCTATCCAAAGTCATTTGGGATTTTCTGATATGTGCTTTTGTTCTCTAAGCAGTGAGCTATAGCCACAAATTAACTTCATTTCAAACCACAGCCTGGACTTAGTTCTGAGATTAATTTGAAAAAGACAAAATGTACCCATCGTTAACAATGAATATTTTTAGCTACTTCAGATTCATGTCATAATTTTTAGATGGTTCTGTTTCATGTCCTGGAAAAATAAGAAGGGAAATAATTTGGTCAGGAGAGCAGTAAACTTGTATTCTCTGTATTATGCAGGATGATGACAGACCTATGATTGATGTCATGGATCAGTTGAGTTCCTCTATTCTTGAAAGCTTTATTCATGTGGCTGTTTCAGATTCAGTAAGTATTACTTTGCTGTTACTGCTCATGTTTACATAACAAATATCAGACATGAAAGAGTAAAAATAAAACTGCTAAAAATCAAAGAAATCATGCAGCTTTAAGGCTTCAGCCATCTACCCAAGAGCAGCAAGGCTCCACAATGTCCCAGACAATCTGTTCCATGAAAATAATCGTACTATGGATATGGAAAATATTGCATACAGAAAAAAGAACAGTTGAGAAAGTCTTACTGCTAACACCACCTAATGCTTGAGGCACCTGGAAGTCACTCCCTACTATCATCTGTTCGAGAAGGGAATAGGCTTTACTCCCGTGTCCTCAGAAAGCGGCTCTGCCTGCAAACCTGAGCCTAAGCTCTAGAGTAATTCACAGAATCTCTCCTTTCGCTCTCTCAGGGGCCTGATGTGTCTGACACGCACCAGAGGAAGCAGAGACTGAGCATTTTGAATAAAAAAGTGTCAGTAGAATTACTGATACTTAAGACAACTTTTTTTGCATTCTGTCATAGAGAGTAGTGAAGGGCCCATTTCCAGAGGGCAGGAACAATCAGTTTGGGGCACTTTTCAGCCTGAATAAATTTAAAGCAAGAAGTGGTCCTTGCCACATTGAGTGCCCTTTCCAGGGTTGTGGGTTTGAGCTGCATGTTGGGTGCTTGAAAAGTAACCCCAGCGAGCAGTCAAGCTTCACACAGCCTCTCACTGACTTCCCCACCGGTGGGATTGGGGAGAGAATTGGAAGGGTAAAAGCCAGATAACTTGTGGGTTGAGGTAAAGACAGTTTAATGGGGAAAGCGAAAGCTGTGCGTGCAAACAAAGCAAAGCAACAAATTAATTCACCCCTTCCCATGGGCAGGCAGGTGTTCAGCCATCCCCAGGAGAGCAGGGTTCCAGCACATGTAGCAGTGAGTTGGGAAGACAAACATCTTCACTCCAAACCTGTCACTCTTCCTCTTTCTTCCTCCACTTTATATACTAAGCATAATGTCACATGGTCTGGAATATGCCTTTGGTCAGTTTGGGTCACCTGTCCTGGCTGTGTCTCCTCCCAGCCTGCCAAGCACCCCCAGCATCCTCCCCAGTGTGGCAGTACAAAAAGCAGAAAAGGCCTTGGCTCTGTGCAAGCCCTGCTCAGCAATAACAAAAACATCTCTATATTATCGACCCTGTGTTCAGCACAAACCCAAAAAACAGCCCCATACCAGCCACTGTGAAGAAAATAAACTCTACCCCAGCCAAAACCAGCACAGAAGAGGACATTGATCTGGTGGGGAGGTTGGGCCCTTCTGCAGCTGAAAACAGAAACTGAGCAAGGAAGACATTCTGACTTCATAATACAGGAATTAGGAAATTCGTCTGAAATAGCAGCACCTGGGTTTGGATGTTGCAGTTTTAGAGGCCAAGGTTTGAATTTTGTGCTTTCATTCTGCTCATTAATAATAAATTAAAGCAAATGTCTTGCCTCTGTGCCTGGTTTCTGGCTAGTACAGCAAGGAATGTTAATTTATCTTTTCTCTCCGTAGACAACGATCCCGTTAACGCACAGTGTGGATTTGCAGTGGCTGGTGGAGTGGAATGCTGTGCTAGTAAACAGCCATTACGATGTGAAAAGTCCTTCCCATGTCTGGATATTTGCACAGTCCGTTAAAGACCCATGGGTTCTCTGCCTCTTCAGTTTTCTTAGGCAGGAGAATCTACCAAAACACTGTCCTACCGCTCTCAGCTATGCTTGGCCGTACGCCTTCACAAGGCTACAGCTGATAATGCCTCTTGTGGATCCAAAGTAAGTGGCAATCTGCATTTCACTTTCTTTTGTATGGGCTGTGTGATTTTAATATAAGCTTTTCTTCAGTCTCATGTTTCAGTATCAGTCCACAAGTCCTGCAAGATGCCACACAGAAATTGGTGCCGCACAGGTTTGAGTTCCGTAATTGCAATTTGTAAGGTGGAAAACTCCAGTTTTCTACCTTCATTGATTTTTTCCTGTGTATCATGTCATGTTGAATTGCAGCTGGTAGATACATAGCATGTTTTATTTCCTTTTAAAATATCTTAAACTACTGTGTAATTAAGAGTGGGAAATCATTTTGATAATTATAATTTATTTTTAAATTCTAGTATTCCTGTTAATGCAAAGAAAACAAGTACAGCAAGCAGTGGAGACAACTATGTTACTTTGTGGAGAAACTACCTTATTCTGTGTTTTGGAGTAGCAAAGCCCAGTATTATGAGCCCAGGACACCTGCGTGCTTCGACACCAGAGATCATGGCTACCACTCCTGATGGAACAGTGAACTACGATAATAAGGTGATGCGTCCTGTTTCAATTAGACTATTTGCTTAGGAGAATTTTAAGCTGCATCTGCATGCAAAATCATATCCTGATGAAAGTATTTCAGCTAGGGAATATTTTGATTTATGCAACCTACTTAACACGCATAATTAGCAATTAAAACATCTGTATGATATGATGTGTTGATAAATATTTGGCAAAAGCCATGGGGTTCTCAATATATTGCTCTTTTTTTTTTGTGTTCTGGGCAATGTGCATTCAAAATATAGAAGGTCTGGACATGTGTTTGAAGTTAACTTTAGGTTTTTATTCCCTTTCTTTCCTTGTAAATCACTCCAATTTGTAAATTTAAAACATTAGGCAGTAAAGCAGATTTCTGAATGAAAATTGTATTTCTGTTGGAGATATGCCTGTCAGAAGCAATAATATATAAAATACACTTCCGAGTAGTAGCAGCCTGAGAGGAGCAGTAGCTCCACCAATGCAATTACTGGAATATTTTAATGAAGCAACAAATTAAGTAAATTACAATAATCTGAAAGCATAAAGCAAAGAGATTTCCCAGATGTTAGGCATTATTTGAGATGATTGTGAGGTAGCAGACATGCAGTTAGACTGGTGGATTGATATCCATAATAGTACAATCATTCCGGCATGTTTTTAAAATATGTATTGATTTTTGGACAACATTTGTTTCTAAAAAAACTGTGTTTATTTAATATTGATATCCTGACAAATAAATTCAACAATATTTTAATATATTTTAGGCTATTGGAACTCCATCTGTTGGAGTCTTACTAAAGCAGCTAGTTCCTTTGATGAGACTTGAAAGCATAGAAATAACAGAATCACTGGTATTAGGATTTGGAAGAACAAATTCCCTTGTTTTCAGGTACTTCTCCACTTATCATATTCTCAGTTACTTGCCTCTAAAACAAGTGCTTTATTTTTGTGGTAACCTAAATATATATTTCGATTTTTATTTGCACTTTAGAATTTTGTTTTTATATGTTGAATAATATATTGATGCTTTTCAAAGGACATTAGCTTTTGTTTACAAATATTTATGTTTTTTTCATTTAGGGAATTAGTAGAAGAACTTCACCCACTTATGAAAGAAGCCCTAGAAAGAAGACCAGAGGTTAGTTGCAAAAATCAAATGTTCTAGTTTTTTTAATCTGAAAAATTATTTTTAAAATAGTAATTCTGTCTGCTTAAAATACAAATATATTCTTTTATACTAACTAGCAAATTAAGCTCTGTGTGCAGCAAGAATTTTATTAATTGTATAATTTAAAATAATTCCATTAAAACCTAGATTAATTTAAATTCTATCAGTGATCCGAAAATGTACAATATAGAACTCCATTCTGAGGAAAAATTTCCTGTCCCATATGGAACCTCCTGACACAGAACTTCAATATACTGGAAATTCACTTTTAGTATCTGAAAAAAAAAGTGCTCTAACACAGCTGGGCTGCAAGCACATTTTGTAGCAATGTTTAGATGTGCTTTTATTTTCAGGGCAGGCAGGGTCAGTTATTTCAACTTCATGGAATCACAGAACCACGGAATAGCTGGAAGGGACTGAAGTGGTCCAACCTCCCTGCTCAGGCAGGGTCATCCTGGATCACATGGCACCAGATTCATTCTAAACACGATCAGTTAACTGACAAATTTATCGGAGTTTTCACCTTCGATTTAGTACTGTCTCTCGTTACAAGAGAAAGTAGTGCTAGAAGGGTTCCCAACAGATCCTCCAATCCACACATGAGAGAATGCTGTGTTCTTAAAAACCTTTGGTGATAAAATCTGTAGCCTCAGTAAGCAGTTTAGTCTCAGGATGTGTCTATGCAGCCAGAGAGGAAAGCCACAGGGAGAGCTTCTGTACTGGACTCAAGTTGCTGTTCTGCTCAGTTTTCCCTCCTTGACTCAGTTTTGGACCATTCCATCTGGCTCCAAGATAGAAATCTGAGATGGCTCATGGACAGTTCTTAATAATTCTGTGTCTGGTAAACGTCCCCAGCCGTTTCCATTCTGCATCGCTTCACACCTCAATTCAGTTGCGTGGCTTCCATCCCTATGAAGTCGCTGATTTGAAGGTCACTTGTTTTGATACTGGGCAGAAGTGGATTAATACATCTTAGTACAGCCACTTGCCTGTGCATTTTTTTTGTGCACCATTTAAGATTTGAAGCTGTGCACAACTTAGATTTGAAAAGCCTTTTCTGGAGACATACATATCCCATCTACCCTCAGGAAAAGAATTGCTAGAATTCAGAGATTTACTGTATGCAGTAAGAGCAAATTTAGCACATGGAATTGTCAGTAGAGGAATATGAGAACAAGACACTGCAATGTTAATTCCTGTATTTTTCCTGAGATAAGTAAATGGGCCACCTTCCTGCCAACAGTGCCATCCGGAAACCCAGGAGTGACTGTATGGGTTGTGTAGCTGTAGAGAACACGGCAGGCCTCCATGTCAGCAGGCAGATATCCAGCACACCAGAAACAATGTCCTCGAACATATGCTGTGACTAGAAGGAGAATTACCAGCATGGCCAAGCGCTGTAGGGGTAAACCAAAATGGACATTACACAAGATCTGGCCCTGTGGGCTCTGGCACGGAGCTTGCCAGATCACCTCTGACACTGTTGCAGGAGGCAGCTGTGTCTGGTAAATACTGTATTACAGAAAAACTGCTTTTTTCTCCACATGTGCTTCCTGGAACCTTAAAGATGTAACAGGAGAAGAACAGGGCTCTGAATAGAACAAATCAATTGGCATAATTATTTGAATAAAACCTTTGGCTAGGATGCTGCAATTCTGCCAATTCTGTGTGAGAACACCAGGCAAAGCATCATTTTGTTCTCCCACACATCTGCTGCTGGTCATGGACAGAGCCAGAGTCCTAGAAGAGATAAGCCTTTATCTCAGTATCACTTACTTTTGAAGAGCAAAATCTGCATTTTCTCTGAGCTTTTCTTGTTTATTTGAGTGCAATAGCAGCTTTTTTACCTTCTCACGTTTTTCTTGCTTAGGGGAGGTATAGAATACAAACAAGTCAATTTAGCCTTTCAGCAAAGAACAGGCCTTGTTGCATTCACCTTTCCAGACAAGGTAACAGAAAGGACAGCTTTCTAGAAGACAGTGAGATACAATAAGCCAGTTAACAACCATGCAGTCCTGTTCTGTGGGAGGAGTACATTACTGTGGGCAAAACCCGTGCAGTCAACACACGCAACACTGGACTGGAGTGGTATCTGCTAGGAGCTCACTTGAATATGGGTGAACTGCCAAGTTCAGGAATGGCTGATCACTAAGATATCTTCCTCAGGTCTAGATATATGTTCTGCACTTTAAGTGCCTCCAGCACCCAAACTAGATGACATTAAACTAACATGAATATCCCTGTTACCTGAAGAAAGCATAGTTTTTTGGTACAGGAAGCTTGAATATTAGTTATTTTTATCCAGTATTTCGTTACTTCATTTCCACATTTTCAGTAAGTGCTAAGGCAGTTGTTAACAATTTTTTTTAAGAACAGTTGCAAAGACAAAAACTTGATCATATTCAGTTCTTTGTTGATGTATAAGCACAATGTTGTAGTGAAATATCTGAAAGCACTCAAGTTCCTTCATGAAGAAAATTATTGAACTGGAATTCTTAAATCTCACTCTGATACTGGCATTTCTGAAGCTACTAGTTTTTAACGTGTACACCTATGCATGTAAACATGATTGTTATTTTAAATTCCAAGAACAAGAAACGTCGAGAACGACGAGATCTACTAAGACTGCAGCTACTGCGAATTTTTGAACTCCTTGCTGATGCTGGTGTTATAAGTGACAGGTAGGACTATCACTCATCATAAATATTGATCTTTAAGTGAAATAATTTTCAGTGTTTGCCACACTGAGATTATGTTCAGTTATATGTGGTCATATATGGTCAGTATGTTCTTTGAAGAATTGTGTGGTCTATCAGATATGGAGAGATTTGCATGCATTTCTTCAGAAAACTGTTGTATAACTGTTACTCTGTTATTCTATATTAATGTGCAACTTTCCTTTATGCTAGTACAAATGGAGCCTTAGAAAGAGATACACTAGCCCTTGGAGCCTTGTTCTTAGAGTATGTTGATCTGACTCGCATGCTCTTGGAGGCTGAAAATGATAAAGAAGTCGAGATCCTTAAGGATATGAGAGCACATTTCAGTGCAATGATTGCCAACTTGATTCAGTGTGTTCCAGGTATGGTGCTAAATTATCTCAACATACTAAGAAATTGCATTTAATATAGGTATTGGAAAAGTAATTTTTTGTTTCTTGTCTTGTCTGTGCTTTTTTCAGTGCTTGTAAATTGTAATGTAAAGGGGAATGTAGAAAAAAATGTGTTCAGAAGTCTACTAAGATTGAAATAAAAATACCAATAAAGCTTGATGAAGCTTGTAATAGTCATGTATAAGAATCACCTCTTTAAAAGCCTAGCAAAGAAATTGTCTGTGACCTCCAGGGACTCCAGATTTCTTCGACATAAGGCTTTATTTTTTTTTATTTTTCAAGTAGGTGCAGACAACGTTGCAATATTAAATGCAGTGAAAAACTTGCCTAAGGTGTTGAGACAGTATCCTGTGTTACCTGAGTCCAGTTGTATCACAAAGATTTATCCGGTTGATTTCATGCTTTTTATATACTGTAATACCACTTCAGAAATATAACATAATTACATTAGCAAAAAAGAAAAAAAAGCCTCTGCTTTAAAGGCCTCAATGTAATTACTGGAAGATGAAGTCTGAAGCTTTTTTTTTCATTTGCTCAGGTAATTCAGCAGTTCAGAATATATACCACATATTTCTCATAAACAAAGAGCCACAAAGTTTCTCTTATTTATTGTCCCTACCTATTACTGTATTAGAGTAGGATGTATGTATTGTTTAGGCTTGAATTTAAAGGGTTGGAAAAAACAAGTAAATATTTGCAACTAAAGGAATGCAGGAGGCAGTGAAAACCCTGATTTTGTAATTAGGTTCTTGCATGCTTTTCTATTATCAGATGTACACGTTTGTATAACTACACATTAACTTAGAACTAAAGGTTCTTAGAAATAAGATGCATCTTACTCACTTGGTTAGATTTTTTAAAGGAGCTTAGATACTTTGGAGTAACTGTGTGCTGAACATAAAAAAAACCCTCCCTTTTTGTAGAAGTTTGAAATTCATGTCATCATTGTGCCACATGAATGTGTATTTAATGTTAACAAACCACAACTATTTCTATTTCTGTTCACTTAGTTCACCACAGGAGATTTCTCTTTCCTCAGCAGAGCTTGAGGCATCACCTGTTCATCTTATTCAGCCAGTGGGCAGGACCTTTCAGTATTATGTTCACACCACTGGACCGTTACAGTGATAGAAATCACCAGATTACAAGATACCAGTATTGTGCATTAAAGGTATTAAAGTTTCACTGTACAAACCAGTAACAGCAATTTGCTAGTCAAAAACCAAGTAATTGTGGGGTCTATTTCCTTTTATTTGAAAGATATTTGAATTGGCATGCTTGATGCAAACTTGTATGCTCATATGTGTATGTACAGTGGTATTACAGAATATAGCACTGAAGTTACGTATTTTTTTCTTTGTAGACACTTTTCAAGGCTGATTATTATTAAAACCAGAATGCATTTTGAAATTTTGAAAATACCTAGCTGTTTATTAATGGGTTAGCAGATTCAGCAAGGAGATCTTAGATTATGAAATGAGGTATAGCTCCAATTCAGAATCTCAGGATACTGAATCTGTACCAGTGTGCATCTCAGGAATGCTTCCCACGCTTGCCTGGAGACATACTCAGTAATAATGTACTTTTGAGGCAAAACTAGTTGCAATTCTCCTGCATGAGTAAGCTGGGAAAGTAATAGCTTATGTACTTATATGAGCTGCATCACTTGCTGTAAGAGAGTTTTAATTTTTGCAGTAACATACTATCAAAACATCTGAGAATACTACAATTGTTTTTGTAGCTTGATTTGTGAAGACTGGGTAAAATGACAGAATGTATATTGAAGAATGGGGAAACTGGTCAATAGCACTCCTTCCAAAATGCTTAAATTGAGCATGATCTTGCATTTGTTAAAATCTATTGCAACATAATTATTGAATTCTAGCAAAATCAGCTGTTACTATTTCTACCATAGTTCCCTCCAAACAAAACGAGTGGCAGTCCTGTTAGCCTGGACTCAAACCATTCTGAAAGGTTTGTTGTCTTACTTTTTGTGTAGCTGAAGTTTCATGTGTTTCTAGGCCATGTCGGCTGTGCTCTGCTGTGGACCTGTGTTTGATAATGTTGGTCTTTCCCCCGATGGATATCTTTACAAATGGCTTGATAACATTCTGGCTTGTCAAGATTTACGCGTAAGTACTGACCAAAATGCAACACTGATGAACAATTACTCATTGTACCGGGTGAGTAAAGAGTTTGTGTCTGTAAGAACTATGCCTGTATACATTCTAAAAATCCCTTCCTGCTTGGTAATGTAGATGCTGATCAAACAAACCTGAGTGAAAGTTGCGTGGGTAGATCTTGCAAATAAGTGATAAAATAAATGATTCAGGAAATTTTAAAAAATTGGTTTTTTTTCTTAAAGAACATTTAATAGATTATTCTTGCCATTTTCCATTTCTGTAAAGATGGGCTTCGACTTTGTAACTGCACAGTCATAGTTCTGTGTTTGTAGCTGACTGGACTACCTCTTTGATTAAGGAGGAGTAGATTGGTGATTTATATCAAGTGGAGAGAGACAACTACTTTTCCCTTTTGGTATCTTGCACTTTGTCCTGCTGTCCTCCCTAAAACTCTCATACCAGCACACATAACTCTGCAAAGAAAAGGCAAATAGCAGAACCTAAATAAACGCATGTGAAGCAGCTAGAGGATAGAGGCTGTGGAAATGGTAATTGATTAGGGGAAAAAAAAGGTTGAACAATTTAAAGAAAGAATGAATAGCTGCAGAGAAAATCCTCCAGAAATTATGTGGGATTTTGGAATGCTGGTAGGGACAGAGCTATAAAGATATGTGTAAGTGATATGCAGGATTTACAAGCAGTTACCTACGCTTAGTGACAGAATATTAATAGGCATTAATGTTTGGTGTACCAGCACTATCCTGTACTGAACATGAGGTCCAAGCCTGGGTTGTGATGTGTTTGTAGCAGTGGTGGTACCAGCATTAAGTGATTCACGGTCTGTAGGGAGAGTCTTTAGATTGCTTGATGTAGTTGGATTAAACATACAAGTTTTCAGTCTTGTAAAAGGTATTTTTCTTTGTCTGCCATGCTTCTGTGTTAGTCAAAAGGAGGATAAACATGAAAGTCTGTCACTGTGAAATTCACATGAAGTAGGAAATCAGTTAACAAGTCAGTTAACTGATATAAATGGAAGTTGCCCAAGAACACCTATCAAGTATCTTAGATTTTCCAAAGACTCTGCTTTTTTTGTTGTTGTTTTGCTTAATTTTGGACAATTTATTTCATTTATGTAGTCTTTGTACGTACCATTTTTTCAAGTGGTGAGTATTGAAACCTGAGTCACATTCCAACTCTGCTATCCCTAGAATAAATTTGTTACAAATGATGTAATTTCTTTTTACATATTTGAATTTTCCATTTTCCCCCTGTTTTCCCTATGTCACTCTAAGAATTTCAGAGAATGAACATATCTGACCCTATTACCGTGTTTTGACATCTGCTCAGGTTCATCAGCTTGGCTGTGAAGTTGTAGTCCTGTTGCTAGAGCTGAATCCTGATCAAATCAATCTCTTCAACTGGGCTATCGATCGATGTTACACAGGATCATACCAGCTTGCCTCTGGGTGTTTCAAAGCCATTGCAACTGTGTGTGGAAGCAGGTATTAATTAATCTATTAATCTACACTTTCAAATGTAAAGAAAACTGGAGGTTCAGCTCACTGTGTTTTAAAGAGTTGTTGGTCACACTCTTATATCTTCTCAAACAGTTCTTGGGGACTGTATTGCTTGATTTTCATGATTCTGAAAACAAAGGGACGTGCTTGGTAGAAGATGTTCTTACTATCTGTATATTTGAAATCTGGGGCATTTTAATGCTATTTTGCTCAGAAGGATACAAAAAAGCTACAAGTTTTATTTGAGTTTAAGTTATAAATCTGGTTTCAAAAGATTTGGGATGGTTTTTAATTGAATTTTTAAAAGGAAAAATGTTTTAAATGTCAATAGCTTGAGAGTAATTATTTTGACTAGTCATTATCTTGAAAGTCATGTTCTTTTTCTAACTGGCTTTCATTTGATTTGGTTAGTTCCTTTTCTGTCAACTGGTATCATCATTACTGCTAATGCTGAGCAAGCACAAGCTACATGAAGACATGAATACAAATATTGCGTTTGTGTCGGGCCTTCATAAAACGCCATCCCTTTTTTATTTTCAAAGACAATATTTATAGAGAAATTAAATAATGCAGTAATTTGCATCTTATTAAAATAAATGTGAAAATTTACTTTTCAGAAAAATAATTTGGCAAGATGTCTGATCAGCATAGAGAAATACTCAATAAAGAAATACTTGGGATTTGGAAAATCAAAATAAGTCAAGAATTTTATAGTTTTTCTGCTAAACTGTTTTGTTCTTGCAGGAACATCTAGTCTAGAGACTGTGTCATACTGAGATTTTAAAAATATGAATGGAATTTTTTGTTTGCAAATCAAATTATGTTAACAGGGTTTTTGTTTTAATGAGCACAGAAACATAGCAGTTTCAGCCAGTCTTTTTGCCTCAAATTGTGTTACCTGTGCCACTGTGTCCTAAAAATTAATCTTTTCCGTTCTTACAGTAAAAAATTGAGAGCATGATCTTCATGATTTATTTTGAAGAGAACGTCCTCTTTCTAGCAAGCTGGGAATTTTTATTAATATTTGAAAGCTGTTAATAGTTTTTCCTCTGTCATCTGTCAAAATGTATCAGGAGACCACTGCTTTAAACTACTTAAACTACTTAAAAATGAGCAGTAATATATCTCCCTGATGATGTGTCCATCCAGCTTTCTACAAAGAAGCCACTTCCCTTCATTTATCTTCTTTTGAATTTATTTTTTAAGCAGTGGAAGGGCAAAGAGCCAGTTACAGAGCTTGGCTTGCAGCTAGTATTTGGAATTACCGAGGATGTCCCATGCTACACATGTATCTGCCATATTAAAAAGTCCAAATAGGCATCCTGCAGCCATCCAGGAGCACTGTAGCTGATATCTAGGGTGATAAATTGGTGGTTCACAATTCAATCAGTGCATTTACAAATCATCATGAGTAAACAGGAATCTATTTAGTGCAAATCCAAGTATTGTGATGTGGGAATTACTCCTCTAACAATATTCTCAGTAAGCTAATACTTTGATATGTTTAACCTTACAGTTGATGCTGACTTTAGAGATAGCAGACTTTTTGAAGCAGTTCTTCATGTTTACTCTTTGAAAACAATTTTTATAGAATTGTCTAATACCTCAGAATGTTCATATCAGAGATAGTGTCTTTTTTCCAAAGGGACTGTTTTGATTGCAGCTTGGCTTAAGAAATTCTTTATCCCTGGAAATTTTCATGCTCCCCATTTTCTTTCACGAATGTCAGTCTGTCCTGTACACAATTTATGCTATAAATAAAAAAGAATTGACAGTTATAGACACAGGTATTGCGTTTCTCACTGTGGATAACTCAGTGCATTCCTAAGCATTAGTCTAAGGTAATTATAAATAATCCTTTCTTTCTTCCCATTCACCAGATGGTCCTTTGATCAAGCAGCGTGTGTTCATAAGAGCTCCCTTTCCCATATTCTGATGGTAGAACAGAGAAAAGAAAGATGACATTCTCTTTAGACCATATTACAGAGTAAATCAGAGTGAATATAATCTGCATTCCTTACCAGCATTCACGAAAATGTTCTGTTTATTCTTCTAGGAACTATCCTTTTGATATCGTGACACTTTTAAATTTGGTGCTGTTCAAGGCATCTGACACCAACAGAGAGATTTATGAAATTTCCATGCAACTTATGCAGGCACGTATCAGCTACTTATTTTTTCCTCCTATCCCTGGAGACTTTTTTGGTGAACTTCTTATAAAGTACTGTTATTTGCACATTAGTTTTGTTTTGAAAATAAACAATCAGTTTTGTCTTGGCTATAAATACTTAAAAGAATATTTATATAAAAATGAATGTTATAGGGTCTTTCATATTTGAAGCATATACTCTGAAACATATAGAGCATTCTCTGATAGCTAAACTTGAAATGCTGATATGTCCTGAATTAATGAATTTTTATTGTCTCATTCAATTTTTTTTTTTTTGTCTTTTATAGATCCTCGAATCAAAGCTTTTTGTTTATTCAAAAAAGGTAGCTGAGCAAAGACCAGGCAGTATCTTGTATGGGACACATGGTCCATTGCCACCTCTCTACAGTGTCTCACTTGCCCTTCTTTCATATGAACTAGCAAGGATGTATCCTGAACTTACCCTTCCACTTTTTTCAGGTACCTATATTTATTTGACTTATTATCTCCTTTACATTTTTGTACAAATGCTAGACTGCTACCATTTTGAACCACAGTTCTGTTTATAAATTTAGCTTGACCTGTTTTTATTCTGGTTCAGGTCAAATCAGATTTAGGAATCCAATATATATTTGCTAGAGGTACTCACAGCAAGTACAGAAACCCTCTTTGGGGACTCTGTGCCACTTATGTGATCTAGGGTAACTTTGAAATTACAAGTGCCCTGAATGAGTTAAAATGACATTGGCAAACTCTACTAGTAATGGGTTCTCATGTGATTCTTCTTATGCATACATTTATATAGATCATACTTGTGAGGATGTATTTCTTAATTTTTTATAAACATGATTTTAACTTTGGGCAGATGATTGCCTGTGTCCAGTTCTACCAGTGATTCGAATCACTCTCAGTGATCTCTACCTTCTGTTATGTGCCACATCTGCATGTCGCAGCATTTTTTAATTTTATCAGAAATATATATTTTCAGGATTACTGAGAAAAATGTTAAAGAATGAGACCTGCAGGAGCACAATTCAGAATATGCCCACGCTGAGACCATTCCTGGGAACAATGATGTTCTGAGACATATCTGTCTGTTTTAATTAATCTTATGTGTCGCTCTAGTTTTTAAATAACAGAATGCAAATGTCTGTGATCGTGGGAATTTTTACCGGCTCTTAAAATCCCTTTCTGTTGTTTTTACTCAGTCTGTCGTGGCTGGAGCGAGAGTAAAGGAACAATACATCATCCTTACATTTCTCAGTGTCCAAGATACCATGAATTATAAATAACTGGTGTAGGAAACTTCTGATGGCTTGTTAATCATTAAGCAAATGCTGTTCATTATTACTATTATCAGCTACTCATGTTGCTGTAACGACTGTGTCATTAAAAAAACCTCAGATATACAGGATATTACGGTCCAAGTGAGAGATCCTTTCTGTACATCTAGAATCATAAGGAGGAGAGAACAGTGTGTGTCTTCACAATTTTTAAAAACCAGGCAGTGAGTAAAGAAAGGAAATGTTTGCTCTACTGATTTCACAGAAGATTTCTGGTAAAGAGAGATAGCGTGGCTCACTTTGGCAGGAAGCTGTATTTCTTATCCCAGATTTTCCAAATCCCTTTGCCTTACAGTGCCAGTTCTTTTTTTATAAACTGTATAAAGTGCTGTATACAAGCACTCCTGAACTGACAGCCAACTATGAATTTTATAGGCCTCCCCACAGGAAATAGGATCCCAGTACATGCAAGACTTTTTTTGTAAACTCAGTATAATAAGTGCTTTATTACTTATACTATAGCTTGGAAACCTGGAGGCCAGTGGGGCATTTCTAATTCTGCAGATCACTTTTGTGTGTTCTCCAGAAGCTCTTGGAATTCTAGAGTAACTACTAGCAACTGAATTATCCTTTTTCCTCTTTATTGGCTTCCACTTTACTTAATATATAACATGGCACAGTAACAAGGGGTGACTTTGTGTTTCTAAGCCCAGACTGTGTTAGTTATTTTAGACAGCAGACATGACCAATTGCTTGCTATTATGGAACATTAATTCAATGTTTCTCTTCGGGAAGCTCAAGAGCATGTTTTTGTATGCTTGTGGTGTGCAAGGTAAAAACCATCAGGTAGTCTAACAAACATCGGAAATGTGATTTAAACAGTATATTTAGGGTTTCCATTATAAATTAATATGTTGTCCTTTTCAACTCTTACTGTTTTAGAGGTAAGCCAGCGATTTCCAACAACACATCCAAATGGAAGACAGATCATGCTTACCTATCTGCTACCATGGCTTCATAATATTGAGCTGGTAGACAACAGACTGCTCCTCCCTGGCTCAAGCCCTACCACTCCAGAAGATGAACTGAAGGACAAGGATGGGGAAATAGCAGTCACAAGTGGACTAAAAGGCAATGGCTGGGGCTCACCTGAAGCCACCTCCCTGGTTCTTAATAATCTCATGTATATGACAGCCAAGGTAAAAAAACAAATCAAACAAAGAAACTAACCTGTAAAACTTTTGTGTCTTCCCTGCAGTACCAGAAGTTTTACACTGGAACAGTCTGTACCGATCAAAACCCGCTTGATTTTAGGATTACTTTTTGAATTTACAGTCCTCAAGACTTTTTTTTTCTCATATGATTTAAGTCCTTCTGTGGATCAGAAGCTAAATAGTTTTAAATATAGTTTATGCTCTGAAGTCTGTCAGGCAGCCTTTTAAAATACTGTTGTAGAACTTTTTACAGCATTTCACTGTTTTTTTTGCATGAGAAAATGCTCTAAAAGAACATGCTTTAGTTTGGAAGTCTGCATATTTCAAGGAATGTACGCCTATGATTCTTTGCAGTATGGAGATGAAATTCCTGGACCAGAGATGGAAAATGTCTGGAATGCTTTGGCCAACAATGAAAAATGGAGTAACAACCTTAGGATAACACTGCAGTTCCTCATTAGTTTGTGTGGTGTTAGCAGTGATACCATCCTTTTACCCTATGTAAGTCTTTGCATTTTATTTTATTTGCTGCTGATAACACAGGTTTTGGTGAGGAAAACAGCTATCCCCTGCAGAAAATTAATTTCTGTATCAAAACCAAGAAATACCAACATATTCCCTAAGACATTGTACAAAATTAAATGGCAGGAATAAAAGTGCCAGGAAACTGAAATTGAAATAATGGAATTGAGTAGTTCAAATCTCAGTTTCCACCAGTGGAGCACACCCCATTGCAAGTGGGAGGTGGGCTTCTCTCAAGCAAAGAGAAACTTTGCATGTCTGTGTACGGGGACAGCAACAGAGACTGGGCATAAATTGCCAGAAAATGCTATATTCTCTTCTCCTTTAGCAGATTAGAGCTCTCTGTGGGACATCTCAAGAGACAGAAGATAGTTAACCTTTATAAGCTCCTTACCGTATCAACTTCTGCCTCTACATGACTGTAATAAATTATCTAATGGTTGCTGCAATGTGCAACTCAAACTGTGCTGGATATTGTTATTATTCAAGTTAAAATAAAATCAGGGCTGTCTGAGAAAAGCAGGCTAGTTCCATTCCCATGTTCCTTATTGCTCAGTTGCTTAGTGAAACAGAATCTAAATTTAGAGAATTTTCCAGCACAATTACAATATGCTGTTTTATTAGTTAGCCTCTTTCCACTGATTTCCCTGAAATACATTTGAAATTACTATTAATGTGATGAAATTTATCTAAAAAGCCTATAAACATACTTCATTTACAGTTGCTGAAATAATAGTTTGCCCAAAGTGTTTATGATGACTGCTATGCATATTAGAATAAAGAAAAATAAAGAAGCCCATAAAAATCTTCAGGATGTTATCATACCATAGTCATCTCGTTTGTTTCCTTTTATTGTAGGGTTTCCTGTTCTGTATTCTCAGATCAATGTGTATATGTGTCTAACTAGTCAAAAGAGGAAAAATTTGAAAGTGGAATTGATGTAAGAACAAGCTACAGGTTTTTATGAGAGGAAGACAAAGGGGTTGATCCGAAATAAGATCTTTCCCTCAGTTGTGACAGAGGCTTTCCATTCAGTGCTGACCATGCTTTGAGCAGGAGGTTAGATGAGAGACTTTCTCGCTTCTTTCCATCCTGACTCATCCTACAATCTGTGACAGATACAGGATTATGTCCAAAGGGGGTCTCCATAAGGAGGAGCTATGTTGGCAGAGAACGAGTGGAAATCACTTGTTAGAGATAAGACACAAAATGAGGGCTGTTGCCCGCATTTCTGACAGCTTACAAAAGGAAGAGGGGCGGTTTTCTGAGAGGAAGTAGGAGTCCTGTGCTGAGTATATGTCTCACTCCTAAATCTGTAGCTGGACTGGAAAAGCCCGATAACCCTGTTGCCTCTTGCCCAGGAGCCCCTCACATACCTTATCCCCCATCCAGATACTTGCCAACCCAAAGCTTTCAACACCTCCTTTCTCCAAAGCTGTTGCCATCCCACAGCTCTGAGCAGTCTTTCTTCAAACCCCCTCCTACCCAGAGCACTTCTTTCTTCAAATTCTTTTTTTGCCTCAAAGTCTTGGCTTTCACAGCCCTGTCCTCCTCCAGGACAGTACAGTCCTCTTACTCCACAAAGAGAGCAGTCTGTTCTGACATCTCCAGCTTCATCTGCTCAGCATCTCCTATTTCGCCTGTGGGTCTTTGCTGGTCTCACTCCCGGGCTTCCAGTGGCTGGTGGCAACAGCAGCTGACAAGGTTCCCCTGTTTTCTACCACCCAATTAGTCTGTGTTTTATAATGTTGAGTTAAAAGTCTGAATCTCAAATTTTGCAAAATCTGAAAAGTTTTTAGCTTCTGTAGGAAGCCTGACTGTGCATATGAGTCACCCCTTCACTGATAGCTTTGTCTGGAGTAGGAAAATACACTGGTCTTATCACATGCATCTGCTCAGTGTTTTGCTAATGCCCTGGAGTTTACAGATAAGAAATCCTACCTAACTCTGTTAACTACACAAGACTGCTGATACCATAAACATGTGTTTTCCATTATCATGTAGATAACAGACACACGTTAGCAAATAACGATCATTTGGACAGTTTATCAGCACTGTTCCGGGTCACCTGGGCTTAAAAGACCACAGAGTTGCAGGATTGCCAGTTTACCCATCTCCTTTAGCAGCCCCCTGTGCCCTGAGGCAGTCACCAGCTGCTTTGTGCCTTCAACCATCTGTTCTCCCTTTGTGGGTCCAAGCCAAAAGCATGCCTGACTCACATTTTTTAAATTTTTTTCATCATCTGAATTAATTGATTTGTCTTATATGTTTCCTTTAAGCATTTTTTCCCAGTGCCCCAGTACAAATTGCTGAGCTGTCCATTCTTTCACATTATGTACTGAAAGATTTCTTAGAATATTTACAGTTCAGAAGCCTCTTAAGCAAAGACTTCGTGTTGGGAACGTGACCTCTTCAGGGGTGAGAGAAGCTGAAAGTGGCACTGTGAGCCCAACCAGAAATGAGCCTCAGGAAGGAGATGGATTTGTATCTGGAAAGTCCCGGGGAAATTTTTAGCACAGTAGAGTAAAAGAGACTTTACATATGTGCATTTTCTCTAAGCAAAAAGAAAAAAGAGGGGAAAGAGAAGCAGTAAGGAAGTTATTTTAATGGAAGTATTTAAGAGTATAAGAACAGCAATACTTGGTGAGGCCAACAGACAGTTCAGTCTAATATATTAGCTCCTCTATAAGCATCTGTCTAGGGACATGTTTAAAAACAAGCAAGCAAGCACAGAGAGATACTTCCTCATATGGTCTCCTAGCTCCAGCAGTTTATGAATCAAGTGTTTCAGAGCTGGAGAGAGTCTCTGCTTTTAATAGTGATCAGGGGTTTTTTCCTCAAGAATGCAGCCTGATTCGGTCTCAGTATCTCAACAGTCATCATTGCTACAGTGCAGGTTTGAGGTCTTGTTAAAAGATAATAGAAATTTCCAAAGTTTCTATAAATTATACTCTCAGATTTTTCAAATCAGGATACATGAAGTCTGTATACATAATTTCTCTGCCTTTCTTCCATTTGCTATTACTTTGCTTACAGATATAAGTAGCAACTCAGAGCCTGGCTTAATCTTTGTGGCCACAGCTACAGTTTTGTAGATGTGCATGTTATATAGCTGTATACCTAAACAGTTCATTGTGGATGGTAAGCAAAAACTTTGAAGTAATTAAAGCATAGATTCACTCTGCTAGGGAGATGATCTTGATGTCAAAGTGAGAAGTTTTGTTTCTGTATGAACTGTATGTGGTTGTGGTGTCTGCCCAGGAGCAACACTTGCATTCTCAATCGCTTCAGTACTGCAGTGTAACATTCATTGATTTCTTTGGAAATTCATTTTGTTCAGAGTTTAACAACTGTTACTTTCTTCCACAGATAAAGAAGGTTGCAATATATCTGTGTCGCAATAACACTATTCAGACAATGGAAGAACTTCTTTTTGAGCTGCAGCAAACCGACCCAGTGAACCCCATAGTCCAACACTGCGATAATCCTCCTTTTTACCGTTTTGCTGCCAGTAACAAAGCCTCAGCTGCAGCTTCTGGTATGGCCTGAATGTGTTTTATTTATTCTCTCCTGCTCTTTTGAGTCTTCATCTCTTTGTAAAAAACAATCTCTTACTTTCCCATCCATTCAGACCTGTGTACATAAAGTACAAGTTTCAGGGCCTTGTTGCATGTCTAAATTACATTCCTAATGGTGTATATACTTTGTTAACATATGCTTAATTATCTTAACTATCTTAATAGCATATTACTAATATTTGATGCTGTTCAGAATTCTGCCACTCTTCAGAAAACTCCACTCTAGTGGTTCTTTTACTCAGAACAAGAAATTATCATGGATGCATTGATCACTAACAGATACATCAAGCAGAGTTTCCTGAAAACTGAGAGCCTCAGTGGTGTGGCAGTTCTGTTTTGAAAGGCGTAATGCTATTTCCAAGCTGCAGTAGTCAAATATACTTAAGAACCAACCCCACATTTAACCTGGTAAATGTTTTACGAAATGCTTGAAAAACAATAGGCTATGTCACTTGAGCATGACCTTAGTTTAAGAAGTAGAAGACCATCATTCTGTTAATCTACTTCTCAAAGCATGTGAACTTTACACCATCCAGCCATGGAAGCAGCTCCTGGTCTGTAGAAGTGATTGTTTATTCATTCATATGAGCAAGTACTTGCAGGATGGTCACTTTGACTGTAGCTGCTAAAAAACCCTGTAAGTTATGGGCTTTTATTGCTTTGCAGATGCTGTCTGCTGCATGTAACAGGTATTCTTATTCACCTCTCATATACAGGAACCACCTCCAGCAGTAACACTGTTGTAGCTGGCCAAGATAGTTTTCCTGATGCAGAGGAGAACAGAGTGGTGAAAGAGACTGATGAAAGGTTTGTGGCTTGGGGTTTTTTTCCTCCAAAATGTATGTGTTTTCCTAGGCTAAGGGTGAGATGTTGGACAAAGTTCTGCATTGTATTGTGAGGAACTCTGGTGCTCAGACTGTTCCT
The DNA here is from genome assembly GCA_013397725.1 of Rhagologus leucostigma. Classification (NCBI taxonomy): domain Eukaryota; kingdom Metazoa; phylum Chordata; class Aves; order Passeriformes; genus Rhagologus; species Rhagologus leucostigma. Next base: position 795,662 of record VZTD01002622.1, read on the forward strand.
AAGTGGGGTTATCCCAGTATGTATAATTATTTTTTTTAAAAGTTATTCTCATTATTCTAGTTCCTGACTCTTGTTTAAAACTACATTGTAAAGGAACAACTGTTAAACCTACATTGAATGGATTGTGCTAAGCAGGTAATGGTTTTGTAGGAATTATCCACAAAGATGAAATAAAAAACCAGGAATGTGCACCAAATAATAACTACTAAAATCTTTATGAAAAATCAGATTTGATCACACCGTTTGATTTCATGGACAGTGAGTAAAATTGGTTTGCAGATTTATATCAGTGATTGCAAGGACACCTCCTTTGTCTGGATGAAATGTCTCATAGAGGACAGCTATGGAAAATATCTTGCCTATAAATTATATTTTCAGTTTAGACTTTTGCTACTTATGGTACGTACTGACAAATGACAAATGAATAAATGCGAAGCCTAAGGGCCATCAGATCCTAGAGCACAGACATGTAGATTGTTTCTCTCACAGAAACACTCTTACTTTTGCGAGACAACTTTGGACAGTTTATAACAGCATTTGTCAGTAAGTATATTGGTATTACATTAGTCACTGATAGTCACCAGTATCACTTCAGTAGTACAACCCACCTTCCCTAAGTTTCAGGGCTTAGAGGTACAGAGAAAATTATGTGAGCAAACCTTTCTGTACTTCAGGACCTTTTGAATTATGTGCCTGCTACATGTTATAAACACAAGTAGCATTTTGTCAGGTTAGTTATATGTGTCTGCTGATTTAAATGTAAGTAAAAAGTGTCCTCAGTGCTAAGTAAGGTTTCAAATTGATAGTAGAACAGATTTGACTCTAAGTGATGTTTTTCAGAGTATGCACTAGAAATGTACTTAAAAAGATAATAAAACTATTTTTTCCTCTGAATTATTTTTTTATTATTCTTCACCTTAATGTTTATGGCTGTATAGTTTTAAGATAGATTTTTGTTCAGTTGATTTACAGCCAAGTTGAGCAAATGTCTCCTATAGTACTTTAAGTTGGGATTTCTTGTCTTACTTAAGTTTTAAATGTGACTCCAGAAAGGTTTTTAGCATTCAGATCTGCCAGAGACTTAATGATAAAAATGAAAGGAAAATTACGAAGTTCTGGTATTGGTATTCAGGATCCTGCTGAAAGGCACCTCAGAAAAAAAATGGAGAATCATTTGCCTGAATTCATACCAAAGCCGGCTGTAAGTGCATCTGCACTTCAAAACCAGTGTGTCAACCTTAGAATGTCCATTAATATTGACTTCATGTGTCAAGACATACAAAATAATGAAGGTCATAGATAGAATACCGTGTATTGGATGGCTCATGATGCCTTTTGGTCGACTGCACAAGGAATTTATTGCGTCCTTGTGAGACACATGTGCTTTGGAGACAGTGTAATATGTTAATGCATTGTGAAATACCCTGCACTAAGGTATGTGAACATTAGTAAGAAATTGAATTGAATTTTGTCTAGAAAATCTTCAGTCTTGTCTTGTTTGATACATGGTTATTTGTAATTAGTTTCCTAGCTTTTAGGAATGGTAATGTTTTTAGATCATCACTAGAATGTGAGCTGTCAGTATGGCTCCTCTCATTCCACTTCAGGCCTGATTACCCTGAGAACACAAGGTGGAGGAAGTCAAAGGAGATCACCAGTAAAAGCTTAGCATCAATCTGTGGCAGATTTGAGCCGTTTGCCCTGGCTCTCATATCCCTTAACTTTTCTATTAGGTCTGCTCTGGCATTTGCTGGATTCTCCTCTTGAAGGGTTATCTGCTGTAGTTTTTCCTGCTTGGTACCTGTGCAGGCTTGGCTTTGGACTATCCAGTCAGTCACAGAATCACAGAATATTCTGAGCTGGAAGAGACCCACAAGGATCATGGAGTCCAATTCTGAAGTGAATGGCCCATATGGGGATCGAACCCACAACCTTGGCATTATTAGCACCATGCTTTAACTGCTTAATCAAGTTGGCAGGATTTTACCCATGAACATGATCTGTGACAAATACTAGCTGTGAACAGTTTATGTCTCAGTTCATCCTTATCAGTTTCTTGCTTCAAAAAAATCACGTTTGCAGCATGAGAGTTTCCCTTTGCTAAATTTTAAAAGCTTGTGACACAGGAGCACACTGTTAGAACTTCTCACAAACTGGCTGCAAACATGTTTTGTGGCAAGGATCAGCATTACTTTCAATTGCTGTCTACTCCTGTGTAAATTGCATGCTTAAGGAAATACTTTTTTTTTTTAGGGTAAACATAAAGTCCAGATGTTTAATGTCAGTCTGTGTTTTTAATGAAGATATTTTTTCTTGTATTTGAAGGTTCAGTAATGTCATCAGAGCACATACCCGACTAGAATCGAGGTACAGTAATAGCTCTGGAGGATCTTACGATGATGACAAAAGTAAGTACTATTCAATTTGATGAAATTTCTGGTGTTTTGGTTGGAGAGGAAAATATTCTAATGACCAGCAGAGCCTCTCTGTTTAAGTTCTGTATAAACGGTAATGTAGCATCACCGTGCAGGAAGTGTCCTTATTTTACCTTCATACCTCATTGAATTAATTTATTTGTTTAATCTGGGTTCAGTCAAACCCATTTGAAGGCAGAACTTCACAGAAACCAGCAGCAGAGAATCCTCCAGACAGTAACGCATTGGGCCTTCCATGCTTGGCAAGGCAAAAGATTTCTAAAAGCATTAGAGCAAGTACTTTGAGTTGTGCCATTTGGCAGTATATCCCTCCAGATCAAGTGCTGTTATATGATCATGAAAAGAAGTTCAGGGGTTTCCAAATGTGAGATGTTATCTCCTCGTTAGCTTTTATCTGCTCTCTGCAACCAGTTTCTGGCTGCACTGTGCAAACATGTGTTAGAGGGGAGATGGGGCTCCTGAGCATGCTTCTTGGTCTTTCTGTATTTCTGCTAAATGGGCTGTAAATGGACACCTGGTGCTCTCACCAGAGATTTCAAAAAAAACCAATATTAGCTATTGAACAATAGTGCAAAACTGAGGAGTTGAATGGTTTGACTTCATTTCTGGAAGACAGTTTTCAGATTTTGTCTAGGCCCTAACGGAATGTAAAAGGGGCAAGATCTTGTTATTGGCTTTCATCTCTGGCTTATTAAAGCCAGGTCAAGTACTATATAGGCCATAATGTCTTGGTTTGGTATTACAGACACCATTTTGGAACAGTATTTTTTCATTGAAAGTAAAAATTTTATATTTTTTTTAATCCAAGTAATTTTTGGCAATACTCTCCTGCAAGATTTACAAAGACTGTAAAATACAATACAGTAGGATTATTTAATGTATGCCAACAACTATTATTCATAATTATGAAGTACAGTATTGACAAAATATTGTGTATGTACCAACTCTAGTGTTTAAATACATTAAAAAGTGTGCAACATCTTAAACTCAGTAGGGTTCAATACATTTGTCTTGGATTTTTTATGGCTTTCTAGTGCTTCATCTACTTAAAATGCTTCAGCAGATGTTAATTGAAGCACTGGTGCTAGTCTGATCTGCGTGAACAATCTTTCAAGACAGAATAATGTTTATGTTATCAGAACAGCCTTCACAAATACCTGGTTTTGACAAGAGCTTCGAGTGATAAAAGGTTAAAAAATACTGAAATTTTCTTTGCTCTCTTGGAATGTCTCCTCCAGCCAGTGCCTAAATGTTTTTTCCTGCTTGTACCTGCAAGCTTTGTAGTACCGTGAATATTTATGCAAAGTGTGCTTCTCACAGGGGTTCCTTTAGCAAACATGTGAATACCTAGAAGGAAAATAAAATGTGTTTTACTTAGCTACTGACATTTATATAGAATTCTAATAAGAAAAAGTAATTCTTCTACCTCCCGTCATTCTACAAGAAACACAATGCAACTTCCATTAAGAAAGCACAAGTTAGTCCCTCATACAGCCAGCCCAGGCTGTGAAGGATTTGGGGATATGGCTTCTTCCCTCTCTCCAGTCTACTTGAACATTGGTGTATTGCTGAGGGTATAGACAGGGAACACAGCTCTGCAGCACAGAAACTCTTTTGTTCAGGCAAGGATTGTATGCACCTTCAAGGTGCTGCTTTTCTTTTTCTTCTCAGTCTGCACATAAACGTGTGAAAACAGAAGTGAGGATCTAGGTCTTGGTGTGAACTTCATGAAGCACTTTTCTGTGAAACACTTAAATTGGTAGAAATAAGTAGTTCCTGTGCAGTGCTTTTTCTGTGAAAAGCATCTGGCAAACATTATCTGGTTAATTCTTAGAAGAAGAATATGTGAAAATGCCATACTTTGCTACATTATTAAGTCAGTTTATTCTTCTTTATCTGTAACTAATCAATCATGCTCCAGAGAATCTAAGTAGAGGTCTAAATCATAAAGATATGAAGTGTTCCTTAAAAGACCAGTGCTTAAGAATGGGAATTATGAAGTTGGGAATCTAGAAATAATTGGAGGAGCAGCTACTGCATTGAAGGTCTCCTGAAGATCTGGAAATCTGAAGATGTTTTTCCAAAATGAAGAAGTGATGTGCATTAGAAAAATCCAGCTCTGATACTTTTGTAGGCATCAAAACAGTTTTGTTTCCCGTGGGAAAGCTGACCAGCATCAGATACATGCTGTTAAAAAAAAAAGAAAAGGAAAGTGCTGAGAGTTTCAAGCTTACCTAAAATACAAAAGGGTAACAAAACAAAACCAAACCAAACCAAACAAGCAAACAAACAAACAAAAACACAAAAAGAAGGAACAGAACAAAAAATAACACTCATTAAAAATTCATAAAGGGCAGTGTTTGAATGTACATCAAAAACAGACCTGGAAAGGATACTTTCCATGGCAGTGTATCACAGACTGCCAGACCTCAGAAATAAAAACTGACCGGTGGGAAAATCGAGAGGAATGAGAGGGAGCAAAATACAGGAGAGATGAACGAAACTGTGCAGCTGAGACAAGACAGAAAGTCGTGGAAATAACTTACTTGCCCCACATCACTGCAGATAAACAGGTGGAAGAAAAAAAACCCTAATGCTCATTAACAAACAGCAGCTGTCATACTAAAGCACAGTTAAATACATCTTTGAGAAATTCAAGATATAATTCATCCCTGTTGAAAGAAAATTACCCTGAAGCTGTTTTTTGCATTCCTTATGCCTCCTTGCTAATTCAGGACATTTAACTTTTGCCTTTGTAGCATCGCTCAGCAGGGCACTGGTGAGGAGTTGCAAGAATGTGTCACTGGTACTCGGCTCCTTGCAGCAGATGGCTTCTGACAGCAGCTTTGTTGGCTGAATTTTTCCCTCATTTTTGAAGAGAAAGTCTGTTGCTTGGTGCTTTGTGATCTGGATCCAAAGCTACTAAGTGACAGCAGGGATTCAGCTGCCGCTCCTACCATTCAGTGCTGTCTGCCTGGAATCTCTTTAATTTCCAGCAGCATGAAAGAGGGATTAAAAATGCATCACTTGTTATTGAACACAGGAATTTTTTGCAAACCTCATGGCATCTTATCACATTATTCCAAACAGCTGAACTCATGTGTTAGCATAAAATCTATTTTAGTATTTCTCAAAAATAGGTAACCAGACTTGAGCTTTACGCACTTTTTTTGAATGCTTTTCCATGCAGATGATCCTGTTTCTCCATATACAAGCTGGTTATTGAATATTGTTGAGACCAAACAGCCACATCCCCTGCCCATGCCTTACAATGGAGGATGTTGGGCACCACTTGTGGACTATCTCCCAGAAACAATCACACCCCGAGGACCCCTTCATAGGTGAGCAGTTTCTCATTCTGACATTTCAGACTGTGAGATGCTTCGTCTTAGTAGTTGACCAACACCAACCCAACTGTCCCACCACTCAGAACATCTGAAAACCATTCATTCAATTTCTGCTGATTTCCAGTGCAAAAATCAGCATGCAACTAAAGCTCACAATTCTACCAGATTTCTACCAGAAAGCCTATTTATAATGTAGGACATCACTGATAAAAATAAGACTGATGAAACAACTGAAACAGAAAAGGAAAATTTCTTTTTCCCAGGCCTCTGTGCCTGTTATTCATAGCACTTTGATCTTTTATTCTAACTAGGCCATGAATATTCTGAAATTTCTTTTTTACATAATTTGTATTGACAATAATAGATTTTTTCCAGTAATGGGTGCTTATTTGCTTGATACTGTAACTAAAGTGCTTCAGCATTAATCATATTGAGAAGAAATGCTACAAATCTGAAAATTTATAGACTGGGCATTTCTTCAGAAATAGGCATCCTGTTTCTGCTTTCCCATTTCCAAGAGGTTTGAAACTGATGCTGTGGTTTAATTTACAGGTGCAATATTGCAGTTATATTCATGACTGAGATGGTAGTGGATCACAGTGTGAGAGAAGATTGGGCTCTTCACCTCCCTTTATTGCTACATGCTCTCTTTTTAGGTAAGACCAACAGAACAAGAAACAAAGTATAAATGTACTCCCGTCGTTTTACTTTAGTTTTGCTGAAGCTGTAGAACTTTGTTTCTTACGTTTTTTATGATTTCCTCCCCCTACCCTAAACGAAAAAGCCCAAGAAATTGAAGTCTGTAAATTAGTCTCAAAACTTTGAAGCTTTTGAATATTTTGGCCTATTTCACCCAAATCTGAGAGGTGTGTAGAAATTTGAAGATGATAGACTTCCTAAAATATCTCTAAAAATGTGTGGCATGGCTCCCTGCAAGAAAAGGAGGTGAAACTCATGCCTTGGTCCAGCTTGGTTTGTGATGGCAGTCTACACTTACCTTGGACCTGGACTACACACATTTTGCCTTTGCAAAAATAGTCTGTAAGAGAGCCAGGATTGCTGTACTGCAGAGCTAGTGGAGGTTGGACACAGACCACTGGAAAGCACAGCTTCACTAATTGCACTGCTGATGGAATACTTTATCATCAGTGTGTTCCCTTATGTTCCTGAGCACTGAGGCACTGCTTTTTCCCTAGTGCTGTGTCTGTTCCTCACTGTAGCACAGTTCAGCTGGAGGGTGTTGCATTCCTTGTCCTGCCATTTAACATTACGAAAAGTGAGTGGCCTAATTTTTTACCACACGAGGGTATTTAGCATCATAAAGCCTTTCCCCAACTTTCATGGTTGATAAGTATAGTTATTTATTTCACAGCCAGGCAGTTGTGAAATAAATTTATTACAGCTGAGATCACAGTTCACTTCTCATTCAGTCACCATAGTTACCAGTAAGTATTTATGGTCAGTCTGGGAAGAGTCTGCTGATCAGCAGGCAAAAAGAGATTAAATTGGGAGGTTACAGCACAGAGGTAAAATAAAGTATAAATTGAAGAAAGTACTTTGTTCTCCTTTACTCCTACTCTGTTACCAACTGTTCTGTTTAAAATTTTTTTATGAACTAGGGTTTTGTATGTCAGTACATCAATTTCACAAACTTCTAATGAAACAGGACTAACAAACCAGGACTGTGTTGGATGGGACTTCCAGAGTCAGTTTCAATATGATATTTCACACATATTCATCACTTAAAACTGAAATTTATTTTGTGGCTGCCCATAACAACTTTTTCATTTTTTTTGTCTATTTCTGTGAACTTCCTAAGTGCAAGAGGGAGATGAAAGAGAACTGGGTAATCTTATGGATCAAATCAATAACCATTAACTGATCAAACGATGTGTTTACTATGATTTGTAACAAGGGTGGGAAAACTGGTGGTTGCACTTAGAAATTGTCACAAGAATAAATGAAGAACTTAAGAAGGAGTAGTACCCAGCAGTGTGACCACTTCAGTTAAGACAGCTTTAAGAAGCCATCAGGGAGCCATGCAAATAAACATATGCAGAAACAGAGTTATGATACTAGTAATCCATTAGAAAAATGTCTTTAGTTATTTTTTTGTGCAGTAAGGTTTCAGCATTACAGATTTTTAATAAGGAATAAATAGAAATTTATTAATACCATTTGAGACAATCCCTTGGTTATCTGAATTAAAACTAAATGTAACTGGTAGCTAACTGTAACTGGTTTAGTGGTAACTAAAGTGAGATCACAGCTATCAGGCTTTAAGTTCAGTTTCTCTAGAGTTATTACACCTCCTGTGGAAAATTTTTCTGTTCTGTAGTAGAGCTCTTGTGATGTTGTAAGGAAGTCATGCTACACATTAGCCAAAGGTATGAATGTAGTTAAAAATTAAGTACTGCTGTCCTGTTGCAATGTGAGCAGGCAGATGCATCTGATTGAAAAGCAAACTAGAAACTAGTATGGCAGCTAGCTGGAGAGCTGGTATCCTTACATTTAATGGAAGGAGTGAGAAAATATTAAAATGAAAGAATTTGCAATGTGTAGTGTTTAATAGGCTATTGAATGGTTTGTAGTACCGTTGGTGAAGTGGGCAGGCAGACTGCGGGTTTGAACTTGCCTATCTCTGGTGCATGAAAATCACTGCTGTTTAAAATCTCTTTTGCAACCAGTGTGAAATGAGCTGAGCAGCTGGACTCCTTTCCCATGGAAATGTGTCCGTGTCACAGAAGCTTACCCTCCTTGGAACTCTTCCAAGTTAAAGAAGGGACCAGCACTGGACAAGCACAAAGACTGAACTGTCTTTCTCACTTCCTAGTTAGCAGATCTGTGCCAATGCTTTCATACAACCTTGGGGTTTAATAGGATTTCAGCTACAGGTGTTGCCAATATAGAGTTTATTTTCAACTAAAATAATTTTTTATATCCTTTCAGATGTATGTTAAAACAGGGTAGGATGGGTTCATTATCTCCTGGGAGGTGGAAGTAAATGGAGAAAGGGGAATAGGAGCAGAAACCTTAAGAAGCTGAGAAAGAAGTGGACAGGATGGCCACAGTTCTTTGGAGGAGGCTACTGGGAGATGAGTGAGACCAAGGGTCACAGGGTCTCCAAAGAATTGCCCTTGGGAGCCAAAGGCACAGTGTTCAGACTATGACAGTATGAGCAGCTTCATTATTGCAGGCCAAACAAGAACCAGCATGAATAGAGTATATTAGAAAACACCTGACTTGAAAGATCTGTTGGCTGCTGCCACATAGAGTAATGAAGTAGCTGCTTTTTTAAAGAGGAATATATCCTGAGAAGAGAGGACAAGAAGAAAAAAATTAATTTTTTCAGCACTGAAACTACTCCTAAACAGAAGAAAGTATGTTTAAATATACTGCAAGGTACTGAAAGAGAATCACAAAGAGATTACTAAAACAGAGTGCAGAAATATCTGTTTCCTTCATATTTGTAATTTGTGAACTATTCAGGCTGTTTTAAACTCTTACAGGCAGCAGTAGTGTAAACCAAATCAGAGTCTTTCAGTGACAGACCTTCAGTTTGAGTTCTGCATCCTGGTTGTTGAAGTTCTTTCTTGAGTGATTTGTCTGTCAGTTCCTTTTTTAATAAATCAGTATCTGCCTCTTAGAGTTTGCATTCATTCTAAAACTGATGTCTGTGCCAGAAAGCCAGATACTGTGGTAAGCAATGTAATTACAACCACCATCAAGAATACCTCATCTTTAAGGGATTTCCAGACCTGTCAAATTAACACAGCAGTGAGACAGAATACATAAAGCTGTATTGCCACTCAGTCTTTGTACCTCCTCTGTGGGACCTCAGACTGGAAACTAAATATACACATACATTTAAGTAACAGAACTGGTAACTGTGTCTGGGAATGCTACATCTTCTGTTTATTTGCACTGTTGTCGTGAACTGCCTTGGAATTTTTGCAATTTCTGGAATGTGACCTTGTTTATTATTACTTCATATTCAGAGATTGCTGTAACCTTTTCTTTTAGGTCTTGACCATTACCGCCCAGAGGTCTTTGAACACAGTAAAAAGTTACTGCTTCACCTTTTGATTGCATTATCTTGCAATAACAACTATCAAGCCATTGCATCTGTGCTTCTTCAGACCAGAGAGATGAATGAGACCAAGACTCTGACAGTACAACCAGCATACTTACCTGAATATCTTTACACAGGTAATGAAGCAAAAGAAGAACACTGTATCATACTGTTGGGTTTTGATAAATCAAAGTAATAAAGTGGCAAATATGAACAGATCCCATTAATATTAATTCCACATGAACTACCCTAGAGATGCATGCAATTTATTATTAGATAACTTTTCATGATACTGAGAAAGTTATCTAATGTAAGGCAAAATATGTAATGTAGTATTTTAAAATTAATAGGGCTGATAACTTCTTGATTCCCCCCTCAGGGAGCCAGGGCTACTTGAAATGAGGGAAATCATTCCTCAACCTTGAAAGAAATGAATAAATAATTCCAACACAGAAAGAGCAGCAAGAATGTGCAGCTCAGATTTTCCATTATTAAGTTAAATTTCACATGATACACACCCTTCTTTATATCACTGAGACATTTCATTTCTGCCCTGAAATCTGCTTATACATTTATTGTTTATACTTCAGACCTCTGCTGAGGTCAGTGTTCTATTACTTTTAGCAATTTACCTGTTTTTAAGGAGCTGGTTGGGAACAGTTTGCAGAAAGCTGCTAGTTAGATTTACTGTTGTCATATAATATTACTAAAAGCAAGTGTCTTGTTGAGTTTTGAAGGAATCACAGAACCGATATGGAGTTATGGATGTATGATTAGTTGTCTGGAAGAGGGTGAGGGACTTTACCATACAGTGAAAAATGAAAAGTAAAGATTCTCGAATTAGTGGCATTTCCATGGTTCCGTAGGAAGTAATAAGTAATTTGGCTTTATAAAGAATATTACTTGATAACTTATTATTATTTTTTCTGAGACATGACAAAATTATTTTAAATGAGCAGAAGGGATAGGTATTTTAGGTTGATGAATTATTTTGGCCAAAGAAATTTCATTCTGAATAACTTCTATGAAAAATTATCTCACATGAATTTCCTTTATTGAATTGGGTGGATTTCTTTCCCAGTGCGTATCTATGAATTATTAAATGCAGAATAAAATTCTTACATTAAAATTACATTACTGCTTTTCTGCCAAAATGAAAAAGTGTTTTCATTCTTGTGTCTGAAAAATGTAATTGGTACCCCGAGCTGGCCCTCTGAAGTTCAAGAAGTTATCAAGACTTGATATTTTGGACTGGTTTTTGAGAAGCTAATACAGTGGGAGTGTGCGTCAGTAGTTATAGCAAAGAATTCTAACTGAAAATACTTCAGCTCAGGTTTGTTCCACATAATGTCAGACAACTAAATTAAGAGTCTTCTGATTTGCAATGGATTTTGTCCTGTGCCCATTTTTCCCACAAGGCCATTTTTTTCTGTTGTAGATGCAGCCTAACATGACTAGAAGTCTAACCTTAAGAAAACAGGTCTTAGTTTCTAATTTTAGCTCTGAAACTGTGGCAAGATTTTGATCTAGCAGAGCTCTTACTCAGGTATTTCATCCTAATGCTGAAAATATTTTGTATGACTCGTCCAGTGGTTACAGTTCCTAAAGGTGTTGAACATAAGCCTTAAATATTTGTGTCTTGATTTCCATTACATTTGTAAAATTAGACAGCATAATTGTCCTAAAAATTCCACCCTGCAGTTTTTTCCGCATCAGACTAGCCTAGAGAAGTGGACTTTGCATGCACTTTGCCAACTTCTAAATTCACTTTATGAAAAGTCCTACTTCTGAATGTAAAATGCCCTAGAATATTTGTTTTCCAAGTACTGTTGTCCTTGTGCAGTATGAAAAAGAAATCTTGACTTTGGTATTTTTCATTTTATACTGGATTCTACACATTTAGAAACAAAGTACCATTTTCAGCATTTGAGAGTTGTTGTGTTCTGCAGGTTTTGCCCACGTTTCCCAGTGGAAGGTTTCTGCTGCTGACTCTGAAAAGAGCTGCTTGGCAGACACTTTCGTCTGCAAAGCTGGCCCAGCAGTGCGTTCCATCTTTATCTCCTCCCTTTTGGCTGGCAGGTGGCTTTGACTTTCTGCGGGAATACCAGTCCTCTCCGGTGCCAGACTCCGGCTTGAGCTCCAGCTCCACCTCCTCCAGTATCAGTCTGGGAGGCAGCAGTGGAAATCTCCCACAAATTACACAAGAAGTTGAGGACATGGACACTGCTGCTGAATCAGATGAGAAAGCAAACAAATTAATTGAGTTCCTGACAACCAGGTAATGCAGATAAGCAGAAGATATGTTTGTACTTGAAATGCATACTTTCATGAAGCAACTTAAAGGAAAATGACTGAACTTTAATAGTAATTACAGGCTCCCATTTCTCTTTTATAGATACATACAGTAGTAGGTAGGTATTTAAAAGCACTACAGTGTCAGAAAAAAACAGAAAAAAATCTTGCCTGACAGAAATAAAATGTTTAATTGACTGATAGTTTTATGTTCAGCAATGAACTAATGGAAGAAGACAGTTTCATTATTATAAAATAAGATATAAATTGTACAGGGCATAGTGAAAGGCCATAGTGAAACTAATATTAACTACCAACCACAGCCGGCAGATTCTAGGCACAATGTTAAATTGAAAAACAGGGATTTGTTTATGCTGCTCTTTATTTAAAATACAGCATAAGAATATTTATTTATTTGTATTTAAAATTCTGTTCAGTTGCATGTTTTCCAGGTCATGGCCCTGTAAATATCTAAGTGGCTGTACAGATTATATATTTTAACTGATTACATTTATTTCCAATAACTCAAAGAATTTTTGCACTTTGTTATGTATTTATTTAAGGGCATTTGGTCCACTTTGGTGCCATGAAGATATCACTCCTAAAAATCAGAACACCAAGAGTGCCGAACAGCTCACTAATTTTCTCCGCCATGTTGTATCTGTATTTAAAGATTCCAAGTCAGGTAGTAAATATTTTCCTTTCATAACTAAAAAAATACTCCCTCATGGTCACAATTAATCTTTATCCCATGACTTAGTGGGTCTGCTTATGCAGAAGCACAGTAACTATGTCTTACCAAGGATGTATGACGTATGAAAGAATTGCTTTATAACAGTCCTGTTAGATTAAACTGTGGCTAAATGTTGAATTGAATATTTCTTCAAAGCTGTTGGTAGAAAACCTTTTGATTGATTCTGCCAGATAAAATCTCCTCTGTGTCCTGCTGGTAAAATACATCACAGCTACTAAGTGAATGTACTTTGTTAAATTTCTTCTGGCAATAAAAGTTTAGTTTTCATTTATTATGTTTTTAGAACTTAGGAAATGCGCCGATTGTATTCTGAAAACCAACACAGTCACTAATTAAGTATCTTCCAGGATCAAAGCAGAATGCAGCATCAGTATTTATATTAAAGATCTTATCCAAAGCCTTCTGAAGCTAATAGAAAGACTCCTAATTCAACTTGGCTTTAGGTTTGAGAGTTTTAAGGAGTTACTGTTACTGCCAGCAAGAACAGTGGATGGCTTGAAAGTTTGTCCAGGAACTGTAAAAAAAATAAATCAGATTATTAATTTCAGACTCAGAAATTTGTTTTGCAGTTAATTTTCTTGCATTCTACACAAAATAAATGAAAGATTCTCCAAAGCACAGACATTTCTGCACCTCCATTTCTCACAGTGTTTGCAGCATATGCTAACAAGCAAATCCTCCTCAAAGAGTAGGTTCAGCCTGTTTATGACCCACAGTAAAGTCTATAATAAAAAAAGGGGAAAAAAAATTGACATCCTATTCTTTTCCTTAGGTTTTCATTTGGAGCAGCATCTGAGTGAAGTTGCTTTACAAACAGCTCTTTCAAGCTCTTCCAGACATTACGCTGGTCGCTCTTTCCAGATATTCAGGGCCCTAAAGCAGCCCCTTTCTGCCCACGCGTTGTCTGACCTCCTGTCAAGATTGGTGGAAGTTATTGGAGAGCATGGAGATGAGATTCAGGTATGCATGTGTAAATAAGGCTTCTTTGAACCGTTGATTCAATGCATACTTAATTTAAAATTACCATTTTAACAAGGTGTTCTGGCGTCATGTGATGAAGAGTAGAATGTGGCCTTAGAAAATGTTACTTCTGAGTTTGCTGAATTCATATGTACCTTATCTAAGCCTTCGTCGGGCTGTTACAATCTTACGTAGCTCTACAGAGAAAAACTAGAAAATATTAGTAATTGTCACTCAAAATGAAATCTTTGTGAGGACCAGTTTTTCCTTTTCAGCTTCATTAATTTGGGCTTAAGGAATCCATCATCTATCTGGTGATGTAATCTCACAACATGAAGTAGACACCATCTTGTTCCTCAAATGCTAACATGTTTAGGAATAAAGAAATCCACACCATCCATAATAATACAAAGCTTACACTGACTTAATTCGATACAGACCTTTCACTGCGCTATAATGTTCACTCTATTTAGCTGAACAGACTGAAATTTTACAATCAGAGACTATTTATTGCAAGATTCAAGACTTAATAAAGAGAAATACTGGCTCTCAGTAAGAAATAGACTGACATCACATCCATATTTTACTTAGGTAATGAAACTGCCACAAGATGACAGTAATACTCTGTCACAACTGCTTGTGTAGAATTTAAATCAGTGACCTGCAAGTCAGAGGTTCAGTGTGCCATTACCAATCCCTTGATGAGATATGTGCCCTTCTTGCATACCTTCATAGATCATTCAGAGGCAGAAAATAAAACACGCTTGTAGTGACATTTTAATGTTCAGGGCAGTGGCTTTGATGTGAATGTTGGGGTTTTTTCAGGAGAAATTATAGGTTTTCAGTAGGTGCCTGTTCCTTTTATGAACTGAAGATTTTTAAACATTACTTTTTTGAATGTCGTTGTTAAAATGCTTAACCTCCTGCATTGATAGGGGTACGTAATGGAGGCACTACTTACTTTGGAAGCTGCAGTGGATAATCTGTCTGACTGTTTGAAGAACAGTGATCTTTTGACGGTGTTATCACGGTAAGAATCTGTTCTCCTAACTGTATTTTTTTCAATGTTTCATGACATTAAGTGTGCAGTTCTGCATTGAAAAAACAATTTTCATAAGACTGAGCTCATTTGTAACCTTCCAAGAACCAGACTGTGAGCACATTTCAGCCAAATTTTGCCACAGTTGAAATAATGTTGATGGAACTAATAAAACTTCACAATGTGTTGTAAATTTTACCTTGCTGCCACTTGGCTGTAACCTACTTCAACATCCTTTAAAAAGATTGTATTTTTGCACCTTTGTATCATATGCCTGAAAATGTATCTGGGAAGGAACATGGGTTTTGTAATACTGGTTTCATACAACCTGTCATTCTCAGGTGAAGTATTCCCCAAGAAGTAAACGATCATGGTTTGTTCTCCTCAATAAAACTAGGGAGAATTTTGTCCCATGTAGACCTGGATTTTGGTTGATGTATCGACCATCTTTCTGAAACCTTGGCCTGAAAGTAGACCTTTGTACATGGAGGGAAGTCGCAGGCTCCTTCTGTAACATGGCTGTTGATGGTACTGAGGGAGATGAATGTCTATCTGACTCCTAATAGTAACAACAGAATAGGTAACATTTTTTTAAATATCCGTAAGTTACCGTGCTTTACATGCAGCTCAAAAATACCAGGGCTGTCATTTCTGAAGCTAGCAGGCAGGGTGCTGTGCCATGGTAGAAGCCAAGGAGTGCCTTGGGACAGAGTAGAGCAGGGTAAATACACTTCTACTTTCTAAACTGAGAGCTGTTTATCTTTCTTTAGTCCACATTTCAGCAAAGAGCAAGGTGAGACAAGGAATAGAAAACACCCAGAAAGCAGTGGGATGCAATATATTTTACCCTGACACTTGATTCTAGGATAAGATTCTCTTCAAGTACTATAGACAGTAGAGGCTCATAGTATATGAGGTAGGAATGGAATCAGAGAGTCAGGAACTACCTGTTCTCCAGAACAAACTTCACTTTTCTGTATCAACTCAGCATGTTCATCTGTACAGATAATTGGTAGGTATTGTCTGGATCATCATATGGTAGTCTGTGAGGAGGCAATAGTCACTGAAATTGAAACACCTACACTTTCCGTAAACCATCTTGAAGAGATCTTAGGATACAGGCAGGGGAGGATGCAATGACAACAAACTTTCTGAAGGACTTGTACTGGCAAGAGCCTGGGCAACCACATGACAGGTTTCTTGAGGATAATGTGTTGTATTTGTGGTTCTGCTTAAGATATGCTGTTTTTTCTGTCCATGGTTCTCACATTACCCAGTAAGCAATTGCGCATTTGCCTGCAGCTGTGCCAAGTTCAGGGCTTGCTCCATTGATGAGAGTATTTTAAAGTTGTTTTCAGTTCTGCCACTGTCCTGTTGGGAATTGCCATAAGTCACTTCACAGCTCTGTATTTCTTACCCCTTTGTCGTTCTTGCCTGTCTAGACTGTAGGCTATCCTGCTCTGGTTTGGTGTAGTGCCATGTGAATCTCATTTCTGTCATGTCTGTGGGTCTTGGTCTGTCTTCTGGAAGAAAGTAGGCAGGCTGCAATAGATGGTTTGGTGTTCTACCTTTCCCATTTAAATATTTATTTACAGTTTGATAAATGCTCAGCTTGCATCCAAGGTGTACCCTTTCAAGCTGTGCATTCACACAATGTAATGGATGTTATATGTCTTGGTTTCAGTTCATCTTCGCCAGACTTAACATCGAACACCAAACTGACTGCAAACCGGAAGAGCACAGGGCAGCTGAATGTGAATCCTGCAAGTGGCAACACAGCCACTGCTGAGCGAAGTAGACACCAGAGGAGCTTCTCTGTACCCAAAAAGTTTGGAGATGTGGACAAGTCCTCGGACCCACCACGCAGTGCCACACTAGACAGAATTCAAGCATGCACCCAGCAAGGCCTGTCCTCTAAAACAAGAAGTTCATCCTCTCTAAAGGACAGTCTCACCGATCCAACCCATATTAACAATCCAACCAACCTACTGGCCACCATCTTCTGGGTTGCTGTGGCTTTGATGGAATCAGATTTTGAGTTTGAGTATTTAATGGCACTGCGGTTGCTGAATAAACTTCTGGCTCATTTGCCACTAGATAAAGCTGAAAACAGGGAGAAGTTAGAGAAGCTGCAAGGGCAGCTGAAATGGGCAGATTTCTCAGGACTTCAGCAGCTACTCCTGAAAGGATTCACTTCCCTTACTACCACTGATCTCACACTCCAGCTCTTTAGTTTGCTGACACCAGTGTCTCGAATATCCATGGTGGATTCCTCTCAAGCTATAGGTAAAACCATTATGCTTTCCTCTCTTTCAGTTTCTGTTGCATTGACATTTGGTGACAGACCTCATTCAGCTCTCTGAACAAAACCAAAAATAGCAGTTTTTCTTTCTCTTTGAATAGAGCGTAATGTACTTTTGCTTGAGCTGGGTGAGCTTTTTTTGAAATTTCATAGAAATAATGACCTGTTTCTAGAAAGTGAATCTATCGCACAATAAGGTTTTGGAGGAGAGAAATCATGTATTATTTATCATTTCAATTCTAGGGTTTAGCAGCATATAAAGTTTCTAAGCACTGACAAAGTAAACATGTAAGGAGATACTGTCAAAATTCTATTACCTACTTTGGTCAGTTTTTCTGTTCAGTTGTTTTCAGACTTTGTCAAACTGCTTGATTTTAAATTAGTTTTTCATGGAATTTTCTCTAAAAATATAAGTATCAAAAACTCTTGTACATTCTAGATAAACTACAGTTGCACAATAGTGAGTGAGGAGAGAGGCCTGGGTTATAAGGAAATGAGATAACATTTTGAAATTTCCCGTTATTTAGCTGAGGTTGTGACCACTTCTTCATTATATGTCTTGAAGAGAGTTTCTGCATTGTTCCAGATTTTTACTCCTCTTTTTGGTCAGAAGCACAAATAATAAGACAACTGTCCAGGCTTCACAACTAAGTCATAACAAGCCTAGACACAGAGTAAAGGGATGAATGCCATGAACAGCCTGCCCATCTCTAAGCACCTGTGTGCTGCCTGTGCTCCAGACTTCGGTTGGGCGATTCACACATTGAATTGCTGTGACAGTACCATCTGGAGGCATCTTTCCTTTTCCCTGAATACAGAGAAAGAGTAGGGAAACCGTGATCCTAATTTCAGCAACCTGTTTAATTGTGTAGAATGAGAGGGAATGGATGGTTAGAAAATTATTTTCATAGAACAAATTCTTTCTTTTCAAAAAACAGATTGTGTCCAGATACAATTAGTTGACTGAGCTCCCACCTGAACTAGAGCAGCTTTTGTTATAGCTCTCTGTTACAGCTGCTGCAGGTATTTCATCGACTAACTTGAGCTGTGAGTTGGTGTAGAAGAGCTGAATCCCAGTTTCAGACAGCACTTAATTAATTACAGCACCTGGAACTTGGTGCAAGAGCTATGTCCTAGCTTCAAAAGTACCCATTGACCTGTTATATCAGAATTGCCATTCATTATTATTACCTTAAGCAGTATAAAACAATGGAAGCTGTGCCTGGCAGCTGACCAGAACAGTTGTTTATTAATCAATACTCACTGAATTTCTTTTTGTGTTTTAGCAGCTGTAGTGAAAATTCCACTGGTTAAGACTGTCAATAAGCCAGTTAAGTGGAAAAGATAAAAATGATCTCTAACAGGAATGTGCAGTAGTGTTTGCAGAAATAGGCTCATGCTTTACAAGAGTGTTGTTGCCTAAATTACATACTGGATTTTCAAATTAAGGCCCCTTTAAGACAAATGTGGTGTGGCCAGTGCTGTGAACAACTTGACAGTCTGTGTGAGTTTATGGCTAATGTAGTATTGAAACTGTGACCTCCCATGAAACATCTCCTTAAAGATCACTGTGGCTCTTGCCGTCCAAAATATACATTTTGTTCTGTATTTTCCTGTTCTAGGATTTCCACTGAATGTTTTGTGTCTCCTGCCCCATTTAATTCAGCATTTTGACAGCCCAAACCAGTTTTGTAAAGATATAGCCGAAAGGATTGCTCAGGTATCAAAATCATTTACTGTTTTGTACATCCTCAAACCCTGTAAATGCAGTTGCCTTGTTCTTGATATGTTTTGATATTTATATTTAATTAGGTTTGTTTGGAGGAGAAGAATCCCAAGCTATCAAATCTTGCACATGTCATGACCCTTTATAAAACACACAGCTATACAAGAGACTGTGCCACCTGGGTAAACGTGGTTTGCCGTTACCTTCATGAAGCATTTGCTGATATTACTTTAAGTATGGTTACATATTTAGCTGAGGTAAGTTTTCAAAAACTTTTTACTGTTCTAACTCTTCTGTTGTCCAACAGCCCTAGGAGATGAAGTGTGCCAGCAAATTACTGGGAGCTCTGCATCTGTTATTTGTAATTAAAAACTAAAAGCAAAAATTGGTAGAAAAAAAACAGAATTACTTTAACAGATCAATATTGAACACTAAAAAAAAGCTGATACATCTGAAAGCAGATTCCTTCATCAGCCAGTTGGATTTTCCACTGTGAAAGCGAGAGGAAACTGGACAGTTATTTAGATCCCATTGAGGAAAATCAGAAGACTATCTCCACAAGGGTTTAGCAGCATAATAAGATATCTGCTATATAAGGATCTGGTTCTTGATACAAGTTTGTATGCATTCCTCTAACACTGAATGGTATAATCTTGCTGCAAAGGTTTTCCTGTGTTCATTGTTTACTCCTAACATTTTTCACATGTGGAGTCTAGTGCTGATGCAGTGCTGTTACTGAGGGTCCAAGTTCAGTTCTGCCCTTTAGGATAAGGCTGCTTGATATTCTGACCCTGTTGTCAGATCACTTTCAGGACAACTTTTACTTACAGGGTTCTCAGATTATCCCTTCCCTGCTGAGTTGCCTTCAGTGTCCCCTCTCATCCAGGGAGAATACAGTTCTGTATTCACAGAATCGCAGAATCAATTTTAGGCTGGAAGAGACCTTTAAGATCATCAAGTCAAACCCCAAATCTAACACTGCCAAGTCCACTACTAAACCATTTCTCTCACTGCCACATCTATACATCTTTTAAATATCTCCAGGGATGACGAGTCCACCCCTTTCCTGCGCAGCCTGTTCCAATGTTTGGCAAATGTTTTCGTGAAGGAATTTTTCCTAACAGTCAATCTAAACCTTCCCTGGCCTAACTTGAGACCATTTCCTCTTATGTACTAATAAATTGGTACTCTGGAGAAGAGGTTGACACCCACCTCTCTACATAAATTAACTAGCTGCTGCCAAAGGATCTATAAAAACTCCTCAGGCATCTCTGATACTGGCTACTCACAAATTTCTAAGAGCCTGAAAGGCCAGGTGCTGCTCCCACACTCACTTAAGGCTTCAGAGCAAACCAGGCCCTGCTACCTCCAGCTGCAAATCTTCACCTTGTCTGCACATGGGGGCTCTAAGTAAACATATTGCATATGATCTTAACTGATGGTGAAAGCCATGATTCTCCTGTAGGAACCTAAAACAGGACCTTGAGGTTTTTCAGTCTCTTTTCAAGTCCAAAGACTCTGGAGAACTATTAGCTCTTTAAAGACAGCGGAAGCTTGTCTTCCTAATAAAAAAATTCTATGAAAACTATATTTGTAATAAAGAAAGTCTATAAAAAATGGAAGTGTTTAAATTCTTTCTCCTTTGCTTTCCCAGCCTTAGGAAAGCTTCTGCCCCTCTGTTTTCCCTTCAGTACTCTCTGTACAGTCACTAGTGCTGCACCACCTCCACAAAGGCCATTGCTCGGGATCTTGCTCCCCTTGAAATGGGTTGAGACATGCATGTGGAGACTCTTTTCTGCATGGTTCCCTCTTGCTGTAGATTGGCACCACCTACTGTATCAACAGCAAGCCAGGCAGGTTTTTTACTGTAATTAAGACACATTCCTCACATAGCACCATCAGCAGCAGGATGACAGAGCTGTAAGCACTGACTTCCTTTCTCTATATTTACATTGACTGCAGCTCTGTTGAGTCATGTCTGGAGAGTATTTATATGGGCATAGAGTAGCTGCCAGTCTGGTGGAGTAACAAGATACAAGAAACCATCTTATTCAGCCTGCTGTGGCCTTGAAATATATTTTTTCCAGCTTTCAGAGTGTTTCCTCTTTTCTTCTTAGTTAATCCCCAGGCCAGGATAAACAGTGTGCCCCTGTCTCCTATAAACCAGCTGTGCGATATTCTGTCAATAGGTAAAGCCAAATAGGTTAACAGCCCCACTGGACAACCTGCTCTTGAATGTTATAGCCATACACAGCCTGGAGCTTTAACAATCCTGGTTCAGTCCCCAACACTTGGGACAGAGGGAAATTGTGAGACAGGCCGTGCTTAAGAATAACAAAGGAAATTGTATTGCAACAGTGACCCTTCCAAACACAGGTATAACTTCAGAAGGAGACATTGTAGCACAAGTTAACACTATGAAAACAAATGCTCTCAGTAGAAGATAGAAGTTTCAATTATTGCCATTCAGACAAAACTTTGTATTTAACCTATTTGATGGCAGGTCATTGCTTGTCATCGAGGGGTATGATTCTAGTATAAAATAAGACATTTCAGCTCTGTTATTACCACATCTTACAGTGACAAGTAGTACTCCTTACTCAGTTTTACATATGCTCCATTCATGAAAAAATACAATTTTTTCTAGAAAACTACTAGGAGATCTCAATCTACAGATGAGGAAAAATCATTATTCAGTAGTGCAGTAGAACTCTCAACTTCCACAACCAAAATCAGATCTGCATACAAACATATTACAGAAAGCTTACTTTGGTTTTATGCTAGATTTTTGCAGATTAATTTTTAAAATTTAAACTTTTATCATGACAGCACACTCATTCTAGGAGCATATCTGAATTGACATGGGTCATGTTAAACTAGTGACTCATTAAGTCCAGGGTCATGCTCAAACTTAAATAGCTAATGCTATTAATAGAGAAGGGACTAGAATCCATAGTGCATAGTAATATGCTTATGGTAGATTTTTCCACCTCCTCCTTGTTAGATGGAGGATTGCTTGTGATAAAAACATAAGCATTTATAACCTGCCCAAAACCAAAGAATCAGTAGAAACTAAACCATCTGTATTGCAAGGGGAAGCATGCCCTAGATCAGGCATTATCCCAATAACGGCTTGTCTATCAGACATGGCTTTTGAAATGCCCTCTTTATTTCCTCAAAACATTTGTTTGACTGCATGGCATTGCCTCAGAGCTGAGTATTTCTTCACACCCCCTGCCAGACTGGGAGGGGCAAAGGGAAATGTCTCCTGCCGTTGCAGCCCAGGCAGCCCTTGAAAGAGAAGGCTCTCTTCTCCACATAGTTCTGGGTTAGTTGCTGCTTCAGGAAGGGGGCAAATGTTGCTAATGCAATGTGGATTCCTGAACCCAGATAAGACCCCAATAGTAGCCACACATGAGAGAGGAATCCACAATTCTTCCAAAAAGGTCATATGTACAAGAGTGAAAAAAAAAATTCTGAGAACAGTTGTATTTCTTCTTACAAAAACAGTGGAAACTCTTTGTCCTGGAATTCTCTTACCCAAATGATGTGTTACAACAAGTCCATCTTGCTGCTATTTTTGTTACTTCTGGCAACAGTAGAATTCATATTGTACTAAGTGCATGTTAAGGTTGCTGTTCTTTTTTTAAACCAAAATACTCTTATTACAAATTCATTATGTATTTAAGTGCACACTTGAACTACCAACCACCACATATATTCATCTGAGCAAGTGAAAACTGACACAGTCCACAAATATGACAAGTTTAAGGGCCAAGAGCTGTTTCAGTCAATGGATTCTTTTGACATCAAATTTATACAAACTATAATGGAAATTAGAAACTTTTAGAGGTAGGGTTCCTATAACAGCTTTCTAAACAGCAGTTGAGACAAAATTTCCGTTATTTCCCAAGAATTCCTTTTCCTATCCTGAAAGGGATTGTCTGATGCAGTAGCCTCTGACAGAGAACAAAACAATTTCTTTCTGTCATCCAGATAGTTTCTTCTAATCCTACACTAAAATGGTATACTGGCTGATGTGCTGGATCACACCAACTATTTGCAAACAAGGAATCAAACTTTCCATTGCAAGATCCTAATAGAAGGCAGAAAAAAAACTTGGTAACCCTGTTTTGAAGAAGAATTTCTAAGCATATTTTCTCTCTCAATAAAGGTATCTGAGGGGCTGAAGGTATCTAAGGGCTGAAGCACATTGCTGTGTAGTACATTTAATTTAAAAATTCTTACTGTCTATTTGTAGAGGAGTAGATAAGTATAATGAGTTCCTTTTATTGTGCTGTTAATGGAATTTGCTTACTTTGTTTTATGAATCACTAATTGCCACTCATTTTGCTGATGAAAGAAATCAGAAGATATTTAGTGGGATGAGATAGGTTCCATTTTCACTGGCATGAAGCATTCTCATTTAATAAAAGGGGAGACGTTATCCTTCTATATCCTTAGAAGGATATCTAAAAAATTACTGAAGTCCACTTGGATAAGAACTGAAATTTTTCTCTGATGGAAGGCATGAAGCATCTTAGAGTTTTTATAAGCAATTGTTTTCTAGATCCCAGTAACTCTAGTAGCCAGTGTTAGAACTTTTTTGTCAGCCTGAATTGGGAGGATGGTGTTTAGTATTGAGGCTGTGGTAACCTCCAGTGATAACATTTGATTGCCTCTGAAATTTGTGGGGTGGGACAGTGCCTGTCACCAGTGAAAGAACATCCTGCCTTCCGGGAAGTTTTCAGCTGAGATATTTCACACATATACAAAAAAATCATGGCTGTCCATATGCCTCTGGAATTACTGTCACGTATATGTATGAGCACAGTTATATTTTCAAGGTTCATTGTGGTATTCCAGGATCTACACTCAGGTGTCTGAAAATTCCAGGATTTAGATGAAGCCCTTCTTTGTATTAATCTCTACAGTAAGAGAGCTCAGGGACTCCACCTCCTCCTAAACAGAAAATGTTTCTTTGGCACTTAACAGCCAGTGAGCACTGGCAGTGAAGTATATTTGATAAATATTTATTGATGTCTGAACAGTAGTAGTTTTGTTTCTTCAGCATGTTTTCTTTTTTCTCACTGACTTCCAGCAAATGTAGACATAAAAAGATCCTCCCCTGTTTTTATTGGATGTGCTTACCCAATTACAGTGTAAATTTTACCTACCAGTTTATTCAACTGCTGAATGTGTTTTCTGGATAAGTTAGGGCAGGCATATATAAAATAAAACAGGCTGTCATTTGGCTCCGAACTTAAGTTCTTTTTTACTTCATGCCTGTATCATCATCAATTGTGAAATTATTGTAAAATGGCATTGCAAAATCAGTGAGTGAAGAGAGATGAAGAGTACAATTGGTGTTTGTGAAACTAGTAGCTTTTTAATTAAAAAGAAATGTCTCAAAATTTTGTTATATTCACTTTTCTTTTAACAGCTACTAGAAAAGGGCCTTCCTAGTATGCAACAATCCCTCTTACAGATGATCTACAGTCTTCTTAGTTATATGGACCTGTCAGCTATTCCTGTGAAGCAGTTTAACACGGAAGTGCTAAAAACCATTGAAAAATATGTACAGGTAAATACCATGTCCTTTTTTATATTACTGTAGGAACTTAGCAGCACTTACTATTGTAAGTTGGTTATCTGTATAAGAATTTAAGACTAGATTAGCAGGGAGGGCTTCAAGTGTCTAGAGTGGTACAAAGTTTATAAACACCCTGATGCCTCATAGCCTGTGCATCCCTGGAGAAGTTGCCTGTCTGTGTGTTAGCTGTGGGGGAAGGTTAGGCTTCAGCCTTGGAGTACCTTGGAGAAACCTTAATGCCACTCAGAGCCTGAGTGACCATTCTTTAATTATTAGCACAAGGGAGATGTAGCATAAGCACTTCTCTTCAGAGACCTCTGTACCTAATTCTTGACAAGTGAAAAATATATGGGAGTACTAGGAATTCACAGAGGTAAAAACTTGTGTCAAGTCACCTTTATTTATTAAATGGGGATTCTGCTATGGCCCTTACATTTATTCATACTGATTAATCATTACTGATTTTAAATCCTCTGCCAAGTTGGCTTTGTCCACAGGTCTCTCGGCTTGTGGGCCAGTTCCCTAACAGTGACACCTTAGGCAAGTCTTGGTCTCTGTTGAAATTATTCTGCAGTTACGCACTTTGTCACTGGCCAAGAGAGACAAAGAATAGGGATATTCCAATTCTACATTTTAATTATGTGGTAAAAAATATGACTATAAAATGTAAATAATCTTGAATGTGTGTGAATCTTGCTTTCTGATTGCTGAGTAAATATATTATTTCTAGAGCATTCACTGGAGAGAAGCCTTGAATATCCTGAAATTGGTAGTTTCTCGTTCCGCCAGTTTAGTTCTACCTTCCTATCAACATAGTGATCTTTCAAAAATGGAAATACATCGAGTGTGGAACAGTGCCTCCAAGGAGCTACCAGGGAAGACTTTGGAGTTTCATTTTGATATTTCAGAGGTACTTTTTGTAGTTTTGCTACTTAACACCTTAGTTTTAACTTCTGGCTAGACTATCTTACAGCAGTCTTTATCCTGCAAATCCTGTGCACCTTGTAACTTTATAGAACTGAATGGTCCTATTAACTTTAATGGGCAACTCACTTTATTGTATGAAGCTACAGAATTGTTTGCAGCATGATAGATTATTTCATATAGATAATAGTGAGCTGTTGAGGTTAAAAGGAAATGCAAGCATAAAAAGGCATATGGTACTATTTGCTTTCCTGTCAGTATAGTTCTAGAAAATGCTGAGCCATCCTATTGTCAATCCAAGAAAGCATTTCAATACCTGTTGGAAAAGGGCCAAAGTGTTCAACACGCTTTGGAAAAAAATTTAAAAATATGCAAGACGTGCAGATTTGAAATTAACTTCATAAACTTTCTGGGGTTTTTTTGCTTGTTCTTATGTCAGGAACTAGTGACAGTTCCTCTGAGTATTATCCATCCATGAACATAAGCTCTGGGTACTAAGTATGGCAGCTGTGACTCAGACATTCACAGTGGAAAATAAGAAACATACCAAGTGATGTGAAGTATGCTGCACTCCTTGTTTTATCCCTGTATATGATCTTCAAAATAATCTTTTCCTTCAACTGAAGCAATATGGCTCTTAAAAGTTCATCCTGAAGCAGGATGCTACTGAATAATTACTCTTTATTTAAGACTCCAATTATTGGGAGACGGTATGATGAGCTGCAGAGTTCTTCTGGGCGAGATGGTAAACCCAGGGCAATGGCTGTCACCCGAAGTACTTCTTCAACCTCATCAGGATCTAACTCCAATGTCCTTGTTCCTGTGAGCTGGAAGAGACCCCAGTACTCTCAGGTAGGTAGCTGGCTATTCATTAGCAAGTTGCAGTCAGAGCAGCTGAATTAACACATACTTGGATCCTTAAACGCTTGTGCTCTCTGTGCCCTGTGCAGTGCTCCTGGCTGGCTGGGGCAGAGGCAGCACAACATGTGACCCTCTGTGCTGGGTGTCTTTCTTGGACTCAAAAATGGACTGAGTTATGTCCATCTTCTATCCCAAAGCTGGTTTTCCTTCAGCTTGCAGGAAATGCATCTCCTACAGACCACTTAAGTCTAGGTCAGATTTAAGTAAGAATGACAGGTGAGTTCAGATATTAGCAAGGGGAGCAGGTAGATAGCTTGTGCAACTTTTAAAGTTGTTTTCTTGGGATATTGAATAAAAAGAACAATTTTCCTAGAAGTGATACTTGATTACCTTAATTATTTTGGTTATCTGCCAGTTAAAATAAAGCCATGCAGAATAAACATATTTATTGCTCTTTTCTCTTTTTCGATATAGCAGGTTATACAGCAGTGACTCAGGCCCAATTCTGCAAAAAAAAATTATGCATGTGCTTAATTTTAGGCTTTTGAACTGTCTTTTTCAAGTGATGCATATGATCCAGTGTTTCCTTATTATACTCAATGGAATTTATAGACTAATTTAAATATAATAAACAGCAAAATCACTAAGTTATTTTTATGTTTCCTTGATGCATAGTTGCTCTGAAAGCAATCCTTTGAGCGTTTAATGACTAATTCTTTGGTTGGTTCCTCCTAATTAAAAATTGCTAATGTGTGTTTCTAGCCACAGGGAGAATGGATGGTTAAAAAAGTGCTCACTTGAGAAACATCTTGTTTTCTAGAAAAGGACGAAGGAAAAGCTGGTGCATGTCCTTTCCTTGTGTGGTCAGGAAGTTGGGCTGAGTAAAAACCCCTCAGTAAGTAGCCTTGTTTGACCAGTTTTTTATTTTATCATGTCCTAAGTGTTGAAAGCGAAGAACTGTGTTTCCCAGAGTTGCTGACCAGATTTGCATAGTTTTGAAGTCACTGCTGTCATTATCCTTTGTACTGGCCCAGGCTGCATTTCTCAGCATATGGACCAGGGAGTGAATGGCCCTTTCACTTAAAGAAGATTCACTTTCCTGTGAGAATCTGTGATGCTGTAGGTTTTACTTATGCCATCTCAGTGGGTAGAGAGTAATGACCTCTGTATTACCAGTCCAGAGCCCTTATAAAGTAAAAAATTAAATTACAGAAATAAAATGGGAGGGGAAAGGGTGTGTGTGTCTGATTTTTCCATTAGACAGTAGTTCTGATGTTACTCTTTAAAAATTAATATTATCTGATGCCAGGAAAAGGGTGATTGATCACCTAGGGTGGGAAGCTCTTAAAATAGTTATTAAATGTTTTCTACAGAAAAAGGAAAATTTCTGAATGTTTTTGAACATCGTATATGTCATTTGTATTATGGAGAACAGGTCCTTTGTTTCTGCAAGACAGGAACTGTTTAATTTTTGCAAGTAAATTGCAGATATAAGTATACTCAGTAGGAAAGAAAAAGTTATAGCTTTTTGTATTTTCTAATCTTGACATATTTTTTAACAACTTGTTAACTGGAGGGGGTTTTTTAATGAACTTACTGTATCATCCCCTTGACAGTATTTTCTTTGCTAAGTTCTCTGAATTTTGTTCCTATATGTGTATGCAAACATCCAGGCAACATCAATCTGCAGCCATTAGGAGGTAGCTGTAATATTCTTGGATGCGTTCCCACAGTATGAAGTTGTTTCTTTGTACAAGTTTAATCTGAAGGCACCTGTCCAACATAAATAATAAAGAGTGTTCTAAAAATACTCAGTGAAGGAATTAGGTGTGTACTGGAAATACAGTCTTCTGAATAACCAATTACAGCTTTTAGGAAGAAACAACCAGAGGGAACAGTTTGTAACAAAAGAAATCCTTTGAATTGTAGGTGATTTTTTCTTCCTGTGGTGATTTGGATCTGATTGAGCACCAGACGAGCTTGGTCTCTTCAGAAGACGGAACAAGGGAGCAGGAGAACATGGATGATTCAAACAGTGAACAACAATTCAGAGTCTTTAGGGACTTTGATTTCCTAGATGTTGAGCTGGAAGATGGGGAGGTACGGTATATTTTCTCTGAAACAGCTTTTTTATTAAAACTTTTATACTGCTTCTGCTAAACACTTCTCTTCTTGTAACATAGAACTTCAGCTGTTTAACTATAAACGTAGTTTTAAGTTCAGATTATTTATGATTTTCACTTAGTGTTTATTTCAGTAGCATAACAGTAAAAAGACTACCACACCCTTCCTTTCTGAATCTACTTTAGGAAACACTGCAAAACTGTTACTGGAAAATAAAGTGCCTGTTCTAGTACTTTTGCGGTGAATTTACTTTTAAGTGAACTTATTTTAAGTACAATTTATAAAGGTCTAAATCGTCAACAAAATATATGTATTTGCTGATTAAAAATGTATAAAATGAAATTGTTCCAAAGCTGTTGGTTCATAAGGAACCCTCTGAAACATTAATTCAGGCCTTCAGGCTGCTGTTATTCCTGCAACTGCTGATGAAATCACTTAGAGATGTGCCTTCCACTCTGCTGAGGTGTCTGTGATTTCATCATTTTATGCAGCAGCTAAACAAAATCTTGAGCACTCAGATCAAGTCTTGACAGGTGAAACCTGTCAGCTCACCTTGAGCTGAAACTGCTGAAGGGAAAAAGTTGAAGAACTGATAAATTTTTGGGGGCTACACCCTTTAGCCTTGCTAATATCAAACTTGGGGTATTTCTTTCTATTTGGTCGGGAAAGGCCAGAAATTAATATCCATTGCCAAACAAGTCTAACAATTTTGTTGGTGTTTAAAAGTTCAGAAACTGTTAGTTCTTTTGAAAGACTTAAGGCTCAGATGTTCAGCAAAGCTAAGAGTTTAATAGCTTGTCATAATCTGGACTTGATTTTAATATGAATTCTCTCCATTATCACTCTTAGCCCTGAGAAGAACATGTGCACAGGAAGAAATATTAATTTTTCTACCTATTTGAATTACAGTAGTAAAGTAATTTTAAGGTAAACAGAACACTCAGGTGTGAACTCATGTACAGCTGAATTTTTTTTTCCAATGAAGAGAAAGGATGAAGGAATGGGAAAAAAAATGTCCCAAAGTCCTTATTTTTCCAAGTCAGGAATTTCTGTATCAAAATTAGTAATCTTGGCTCACAGATGCCCATCACTTTGCTAAGGAAGAAAAAAAAAAACAAACCAAAAGAGTAGTTGGCAGCAATGGTTGAAAATACATTAGACAAATATTGAAGGAGCTTCAATGTTCCAAACAAGGATAGATGATAAAACAATAATGCCAGGTTGTTTAGCAAAAATATACTGGCTGCAGTAATTTCTGTGTCTTAAATGCTTTCAAGATATTACAAGGATCTAGGACTGCAGTTTTGAACATCACTTGATAATTTTTTGTCCACTGAAATTCAGGAATTTCTTCTTTCTCTTCACCAGTTAAAACCGGATAGAGAGTATATATAATTGTGCAGAACAATTCCTTTTGAAATGAATTTACGTTCATGGACTATGACTCTGCAAAGATTTTTTTTGTACATGTGGCCAACTTCAAGACTGAAGCCTAACTTAATTGATATGCTAACCATCTTAAGTTGGTCATGAAACAGATACTAAGCTTCTCTAGTTCTATGTGAAGTAAAATTAAAAATGTTGAGTTTTACTTAATGGTTTTTAAATTGCCATGGATAGCATTCCAAAGTTCAGTTCAGACTTGACTTAGTACTGTTTTAAAAATAAATTCAGGCCTGGTATAAAAGGCTACTTCTCTAATGACTCAGCTGAAAGTGTTATCATTTACGTCATATCTGAATTTGGTATACTCATAAACATGAAAAAAACAGTGTTAGAAAACTTAAGCTAACCAGAGCAACATCTATCTTTCAAAAAAACCCATATGATTTAAACAGGCCCCTGATGCTTGGATCATCCCCAGACCACAAGGTGTACTTGTTTGAAATTTCCTAAAGATGTGAAAGCAAACAATAGTTCTTGTCAAACTTAAAAGGTATCTTGAAGAGTTGAAGTTTCTGTGATAATATTTGTTAAAATTATAGGCAAATGTTTGTCTATCATGTCTTTAATGCAGTAATTTTACATAGATTCTTTCTATTTGTTTTTCTGTCTGTTATATCTGCTACCCAGGAACTTCAGGTAAGAATGCTACTTGAACTCAGATGTGCCAGCATATGTTATGCCTTCTTGCAAATTTATATTGTAGAATAACATCATAGTTTTGCTGTTGCCTCCCCCCTTCAGTGTGTGCGTAGGTGAGAGTGTGTGTGTGTGCTTGCATTTCTGACAGGTGCTTCACTTTTTGTCTTGTATTAGAAATATTTTTGAGGTCTTTTTCAAAATTTCTGCGTCATTTTAAGTTTGTTTTTGACATGCTCAACAGTCTTCACAAATTTTATAATATCTTAATTCTAGTATCAGTGTTTTTCAAACTGAGTCCTTTTTCCTTTTGATATCTTTGTGCATGATTAATGTGTAGAAAGTTCATTACTTATAGAGTTTGGGCCATTTGTTTGTAGGGGCAAATTATATATAATTTCTACCTTTTCTGTTGTGGCATATTGTCTCTTGTTAGCATCTTGCTAAACCTGATGTCTGAGACCTCTTAAGACAGTTTACATTATTGCTATCAGACTGAATTTAATTGAATAAATAAATTAATTCCTACAGCTTAATTTAATACATCTGTATGGTCCTGCCAACTTTGCTGGACTCATTTACCCTGTGAGAAAAACTGAAAAGACACATCAGTCATTGCCAGTTTGGGACCTAAATTTTATCAATGTATAGAGAGAACTGAAATGACAGAGAATTTTAATGAGTTGTACAAATGATACAAAAATCAGCAACCACAGAATTTTGCGTATTTGTTTCTGATAGTTGGTACATCAGTTATTATGCAAACACAGCCCCCAAAAATCTTTGTCTCAAAACGCCTGTGCTGTAAGAGATACATCCATATGGAAAGAGTGCCTTACTACATAGTTCCACAATACTTCTGCCTATACCCCACAATATTTGAGTGATTCCATTAACTTTGCATGTTTTGTCAACACAAGGATGAAAACTTGTGTGAAAGAGGTTTTGCATGATTCTTACTGCCTCTGTGGAGGAGCTTTACTGCTCTCCCCCACATAGGATTACTTTCCCTTTTGTCTCTCCTTTCCCCTGGGCTGTTGTAAAGTTTGAAGCAGCTGCAAGGGCACATCTGCTCCTTTACCAGAAGATGGTGACTGTGGGAAGTTCTGTGTGGTACCTGCTCACTGCTGTCCACACACATTTATAACATGTGACTGTTTTCCTCTGAATTGATGTTTATCACTGGTGACTTTTCAGATGGGAGATGGCTTTGCTCCTGCTGTAGATAAAAATTAACAGCCTCTCAAATACATCTTTGCTCTTTCTTGTTAACTGTGAAAGAAAGATTTCTTAACAGACTACAAAAACTACAACTCCATCTTCATAGACATGTGCTGACCTTTTGTTTAAATTCAGTATGATTCTGGGTGCCCCTGTAGCAAACTTATGCTAATCCAAAAGCTACGGGTATTTGAGTTATACTGTTTCATCTCTTTTACCCTTTCCCCTCACTTTTAATTCACTACTCCTTCTAACTGCATGCCCTGGAAATGTTCCTTTTATTTTTCTTCTTTTTGCTGGCTTCCTTCTTTAAGGCATTGCAGAATAAAACTGCAACAGGAAATATTCCCATAGACATGGGCTGCTGAGTTTACTGATAGCTTTACTAGGCATCATGAGGATCAGGGTGTGATGACAGTCATCTTTGCTTGCTTGCTTATTTATGCCATTTTGTCATTTGTTACTTCAGTAACTGATGTGTTTGTGGAGGATGTCTCATTGCTGCATGTGTCCTCCAGCCTTTGTGGGGGAGGATGGACAAGAATTTGTTAAAATAAATAGCTTGGAACAGAAATACCATTTTTATAATTTAAAGAGGCCTGACTTCTTAAATCTTAGATGTGTTCTGTTCTCTTTCCACACAAAACTACCATATCATACCAGTCCCAGGATGAAAACACAGGGTTCTTCCAAGGTGTCAGGCTTCATAACAATTTCATGTTCATTTTCTCTTGATTATAGTGCATTCCTTAGTTTTAAATGTTCTTGTGAATTGCAAGGGTTGTCTTTTTCCTAAAAAATATTTTTTCTATTTTCATCATATTTTTCATGAAACAGTGAGCTTAGTGTCACAAAACTGAACTTCCCCTCTTTCTATCCAAATTCCACAGTCCATTGCATTAAATACTAATGATGCAAAATAAGAAAAATTTGTGCAAGTTTGTTGATTGTTAAGTAGGTAAGATTGCAATTTAATTCATTGCACTTTATGCAGTTTGGTCCCCATTCAGTAAACATCTGAGTAGTCCTAAATGGCGATTACTCAAGTGTTTAGAATCACAGCTCTGCTTAAGGGACCTTAGTGAACTGAGACCTCTTTCTCAATGATTGCACATAATTTTGATCTACATAAACCCAGGAAAAATCATAATCAGTTATTTGATAATAATACTACTTTTTAGGCAGAACTATATTTTTTTTTCAAATTAATATTTAAAATATCACTGTCAGCTTGAATTTTCACCAGTTGACTTGCTTGTTTAAGAGTGTTGCAACTTACAGAGTCTTGTTTAAAACAGGCACCCATGAACCTTAAAAGGAAACATTTTTCTCTATAAATTTCCTTCCCATGTTGATGCAGGATTGAGGGCTTTCACCTATATAAAGTATCCAGAACTGCATCTGAATACTTCTGGGGAGTCCTTTCTTGCCCCTTTTGCCTCTGCAAGTCCATGGCAGGAGCAGTCCTGCATTTGCCAGAGAGGAACCTGGCTAGACTTAAGAAGGGAGCAAGAGATTATTGCAATCAGGGGAATGGCATACAGTCCACTGGAAAATATATAAAGTAAATAAATGGAAAAAGGGTGGAAAACTAATTGTCATTTTTATACATGAAAGAAACCAAGTGATCTTTTGATCAGTTCACCAGACTAACAAATGGTCACGCGATTTGCTTAATGCACTCAGCTTTATGTAACTGTGTGTGGGACTGGAACTGAAAGTCTGATAAATATAAAATGGTTGGTCCATTTGACTGTGTCCTTTTTAAAATGTGAGATCTCAGGCAATGCTTATAAGGCTATTCTCAAAACATAGTTTCAAATAATTCAAGTAGATTCAAAAATAAGCAATATGGGCCTAGATTAAAAGTTTAAAAGGTGTACTGCTTAAGTCGTTAAGTTTTTTGTGTAAAGCAAGGGTTTGTTCAAATCTACTCACCATTATGGTTATATATACAAAGCAAAGAATCTAAAATCTTTAACCTAAGTTTTGCAATTGAACCACTGGTATGAACTGTGCTTCTAATACTTTAAACATCATGAAAAAATCCTTTAAAATTGCTTTCAAACTTTTCTTTTGCGTGTCACTGCTCTACTGGTTTTAAGGAGTATGTATATGTGGACTTACAAAAACAAATTCTTAAATTAGCAAATGCATGAAAAACATCTAATACTGGAAAGACTGAATGTTCATTTAACTGCCATTTCCATGCTTCTGCTCTTATCTCCAGGTGAACAAACAAGATAATGCTTATTTCAAGTTTTTACTATATTTTTATATAAAATTATTTCTGGAGCTAACTTTGATCAGGTGTTAGCATATGATTAGTTTAATATCAAGAAAGCTGACCCTCTGTCTGATTTCAGGGTGAGAGCATGGACAACTTCAACTGGGGAGTGCGCAGACGGTCCCTGGACAGCCTGGACAAGTGTGATATGCAGCTGATGGAAGAGAACCAGCTCTCAGGGAGCACACCCAGCCTGAACAAAATGAACCATGAGGACTCAGATGAGTCATCAGAGGAGGAGGACCTGACCACCAGCCAAATCTTGGAGAATTCAGACCTAGTAAGATGCAAACTTGAAATTTAGGAAAAGATAGGATGGTGGTTTTAAATAAGCTGGGTTTTTATTTTCCTCTGCCCAGGTGCAGTCTAATGAGCTGAAATTGGTGGGTGCATTTTCCCTTATTTGCAAAGGTGAACAGGAATTTTAATGCAAACTTTGAAACATGGAAACATCAGATCTCATTATTTGCGTTTTTTTACTATGGGACAATTTCTGACAATTGGCCAATAGTAAATCTTTCTGATGTACTTAATGCTTAAAGAAATAGAACAAGACTCCAGGTTGGTAAGTAGTGTCAGATTTTCATTTTTCACTTCTGGGATGCTTTTAATAAAATTTTTATGACAGAAATATTGGAAGGGTTGTGTCTATATACAAAATAAGAGAGCCACTGTCACTGCCCTTTAAGACAGTGTCTGCTTTGCCTGTTTATGAAAGCAGCATGTGGTAGGGTGGCTGTATGCTCAGTTTTCTGTGCTTTTGCTCTCTTTTAAACAGATTATAAATCTTTCCCCATCTGAGGATGCAAATCATATTGACTCACTGTCTACATCATGTGACACAACCTCAGCAGACCCTCATCATTTTAACATGGGAACATCCAGCTTTGATGTGTCTTTGCCTGATATGAATAATCTCCAGGTGTCTGAAGGAGCCAAGGTGAATACATTTTTTTCTTTCTTTTCCAGCTGGACTGTATTTTATATAACACTGTTACAAATTTTTTTGCTTACACTTTCATGAAGGGTTTGATCTGTGAAATCAAGTACATTCTGGCTTCCTCTGTGTAATGGCATAGTACAATACATTCATGGACTACTGCACTTTCGTACCATTTCCTTTCTACTTTACTCATTAGGTAAACTCTACTTTCTTCATTAAAATTTTTGTTTATTGTTTCTTAAGTATTACACTACATAGGCACCAAAATACTACAAGCTCATTGGAAGACAAATTCATGAACTGACTACAAGTTACAACTCCAAGGGAATATTCTTTTGTTCTTCATGCTGATTTAAAAGAACGATATGCCAGCTCATGTGGTGGGTGTATGCGTGTATTCTCTGAAATATTTTTGTATGTGGGGACCTATTGTACAGTTGTGTGCCCTGGATTCAGTAGTTGCCTTTTGGCAGTCACACAGAAATTTTAAATTCATGACCGCAATATTAAACCATCCTGGGGGTGGGGAGGCAGGATTTGCAAGGATACAACAACCATGTTCAGCACAGTGTATTTCAGAGAACTGTATCAGAAGATGAAGACAGAGAAAGGTTGGTAAATCATTATCAATATGGGGATGGTTTCTTTAATTTTCTGTTTGACAATAATTGCTCATGAGAGATGAGGTGAATCTACTCCTTTCACTGTCTCTGCAGAAATATAATCTGGTTGTGGGGGGTGTGTGTGAATTACTGGTTTGATGCTACTGTTGGCTCATGTCAGTAAAGCTTCTCTGTCATGTCTGAATTGTGTGACTTCTGCAGAAAGAGCAGTGTATGAGACTGAGGCAGGGGAAGAATATATCTTCTGTAATCACTGGCTTTCCTTCTTGCCCTTGCCCCCTCCAAATGCAGCCACACAAAAAATTGATACTGCTAGCACTGCATGTTTCACAAGTAATGGAAACTTCTACTGAGGAGGTCACAGAAAAGGAGGTTGGAATTGTGCTGAATATTGAATAAATTGTTTGTGTCAGAAATCTGCTGCAGTAGGAAGAAAGGACAGGAGGAGGGAAGTGTGTGTAAGGATAGGAAAGGCAGGGAACCTCTCCAAACAGTGGCTGTGGAGAAGGTAAACTCATTATCATTTGTCAAAACAACTGTTGGTAGACAAGTAACCACGTAACAACCGTAAACAGCAGAAGTTGGCGGAGTTTCAGTTCAGGAAGCAGCAGTCAGAACAGACACGTTTGCAGGTGGTGACTGCAGCTGACCTCATGCATCCAGCTGCGGTAGCTGTTGGTGTGTACATTAAGAACTGCAAATCACAGCTTAGGAGTTCAGTGTATGTCTGGGGGTTTGAAATCTTTACTGTCAAAATCTCCGCAATGTCCCGTGTGCCAATATTCATCAAAAATGAAAAGCTGTGGAATAAGTAAAGGAGTGAAGAATCTAAAATCAGAGCAGTTTCTTGTGGAATTGACAGGCAAATTCAGCTAGTCCTGGTACAGGTATGATACTGGTGTAAAATATAGCCCAGTTTACCACTGTTACAAAGATGATTGAATTGGTAAGCACACAATGCATTGTTGGTGGTTTTTTTGCCTCGTTGGTGGTTTTTTTGCCTCAAAGATATTTTCTTCTAGTGCATACTTCTGTATTTTTACTCAAAATAATTTGGAGTCAATGTAAAAAAGAAGTTACCCAGTTTTTAGTCAGAAAACTTGAAACTTACACCTAAATATTTTTTACCTTATTTCGTAACAAAATCTGAGCTCTTTCCTGTTTCTCTTTTCCTCTGAATTCTTCTTTTCAGGGAGCTGATGAGGTGTCATCAGTGCAAAGGAAATTTTTTTTACTTCTTTAGTGGTTTACAAAATGTTTAGTTGTTGCATCATAAGCAAAACCAAAAATATCATCTCACCTTTAAATAGATATAGCAATTGAGAGAAACAGACTGATTATATAGCTTCTTCCTAGATGTTTCAATGCCAAAATCCAGGTACTACTGTTAACGGCATTAAATTAGTTAAACTTATTTTCTACTAAAGATAGTGGGATAATTCTATGAGAGTTACAAAAATTCAGATGATGCTATATTATGTATTTTTCAAGTTACCTAAACTCACATATTTCTGAAAGTGTACTACAATCTCTCATGAATATTCAAAGTTCACTTTTCTATTTTGCTTTTGGGGCATCATATTAGACTCCAGTGGGTGGGAAGTGTTTGCTTCCTCTTCCTTCCTCCCTTGCTCTATCCCATCAAAATGTGTTTTCCTCCTACAAACTCTGTCATTGCTGTGAAGAAACTGCAGTGGTTCTTTCAAGCTAATATTTAATATTTGAAAGTGGTTAATACTAATTACTTCTTGAATAAGCATGAAACATGTACACTTTTTACCAGGTGCTTTGGTTCCTGTTCTGGTAATTCAGCCATATAGCTTGCATTTCTCTTTTCAAGATGGTTTGGGCTCTGATTCATTTCATTCACTCTGAACTCAGGAATATTCCTATCTCTTTTGCTTAGAAAACAAAACAAACCAAAAGATTATTCTACTTAATTTCTGATCCTGTCCTTTTTGTTACAAGTCTTGTTAAATTTTTACAAATACAAATGCCCATAGTTAATCTGTAGGATCCAAGCAGACTTGATAAACTGCAGAGGTCCATTTTCTTGTTTAATTCCACTTGCCACAGATTTCCCTCACTATTAATTCCCAACACACGTGTGTACATGCACAAGGGCATATGTGCACAAAGGTGTGAGCAACCCACTGCAGTCATCCCTACAGGAACTGCTTTGGATTCTGTGGATGAGGCAGACAAAAGCCAAAAGATTAAAACTGAAACAAAACTTGTTCAGACTAAAAATGCAAGAGGAATTGGAATGTTTCAAAAAGAAATTAAGAGCTTTAGGTGCTGATAGATGAAAAAGGAAGGAAATTAAGCATAATCCTTTTAATGACCTGTTAGAATGCTTTGGATTCCTCTTGAATGTAAATGACATGCTAAAATTAATTCCCAGTTCTAAACATGCATATAGTCTTCCAGACAGTGATTGCTTTCAATATATTCTGAGAGGCTTTAGTACACTCTTGGACACTGTAAAATGTTAAGTGACAAGGACAGCCTGACAGTGACAAGAACCCTAGTGTTTTTCCTGAAAAATTACTTCCCTGCTATGTTGCCACATGCATTGGAATCTGAAATTCTTTGCTAGACATGTTGAAAGAATGCCTTAAAAATAATATTTATCCAAGACAGAAAGTTGAACAAATACAGTATTTTCGAAGAAGTGTAAGTTGATTCATGTCATTTATAACCTGTGGCTTTATACCTGTGCAGTTTAACATGTTGTCAGGTAGGTTTTTTTCATTAAACACTTTCTGTTTGTTAGAGGAATTAACTTACTAATTTGCTGTTTTCTAAGACGTCATCTTTCACTCCCCTAGGCTGTACCTGAAGAACAAGATATAGCAGTCCATGAGGATGACCTTTCAGGGTCTACAAATGAACTCCCTGGAGCATTTGAATGCAGTGATAGCCTTAGTCTGGATATGACAGAAACTGAAGAGAAAGCTGACAGGCTGGAACAATTTGCTCTTGCTAGGTACTTTGATGCGCTGTTATTCACACAAGTTCTTTTACAATGTACAACAAAGGGATAACAAGGTGATAGTTAATGAAATGGATGTTTTGGCCACAGGAGTTATAAAATTCTCTTTGGAGTTTGGAGCAATAAGAAGACAATGCCCCAATTACCTGCATAATTATCACACAACTAAAAAAAAAAAAAGGGCAAAACAAAATCAAGGTTTTCCTTCTAGGAGAAACAAGACAGGCTGTTTACATAAATCTGTGCAGCTAGGCATTATGTATATAATGTAGTAATGCTTAATTAAAATAAAAAGAAGGATTTTTAAATATTTGCAGTAATGGAGATATTACTTAGGTACCTGTTCAACAGATCAGATGTGTATTCATCCTGATTTCTCAGGAAAGAAAATCTCAATATTGTTAAAAATCCCAACTGTATGCTCTTAAGGCTGCTGGTGAGTGTGGCTGGACCCCAGTATATGTTATAAAAAGGCTTTAAGATTTTTTTACATGCCATCTGGAGCTGTTTCAGATTTTGGATGCTGAGTTAGACTGCAGTTAGCCTGGGGAGGGAGAGAGACAGCTTTATTCTCCTGTGAAATTTCAGTCTTCTTCCTCCAAATGATGGTACAAGAAAACAATTCAAGTGTTCTGAGATGGAGGAAGATAGATGATAGTGGCCTGAAGACAGGGATTCTGATTTGGAGGTTTTTCTCATTGTAGCCAACATCTTGTCAACCTTCAAAAGTAATTTGAAAATCCATGAATATTTTTAGGAAGGTGCTGTAATTGGTCCTGTGATTTTATCTCTCTTTTATAGCGTATTTTATCTGCCACCTTCTTGGTATTCTTCTTTCATCACCTCTTTTTTTTTCCTCCTTCAGTTTTGGAGATGTTGATCGAAATGCCTCCCCTCCTCCCTCACCATTTTTTTCCGCCATCCTTGCTGCATTTCAGCCAGCAGCATGTGATGATGCAGAAGAAGCCTGGCGTAGTCACATCAACCAGCTCATGTGCGACTCTGATGGTTCCTGTGCAGTTTATACATTTCATGTGTTCTCTTCCCTGTTTAAGGTGAGAAAATAAGTTTAAGATGCAAAATCATAATGTTTGTGTGTGGCAATTAGTAGTTCTTGATAGCAGCCCCAGTAGTGAACTACTAGATATATATAACCATTGTAATTTTGCATACTTCAGAATTGCTGTACTACATTTTCATGCAGAACTGTCTTCTGTGACCAGTTTTGTCATGAAAATACTATGTATCTCATACTTGCAGGTTTAGAGGTCATGTTGCAAAATATAGATCCACTTTAAAGAGTGTTTTCTTCAGTACTTTACAAACAGGCTGCAGAAACAGTAACTGCAAGAGACAAGGAAATAACCTTTTTAATCTCAAACTATTGTTAAACTGTTCTTTTATCTCAAACTCTTGAAATCTGAGCATGTCCATGTAAATGTCAGCATTATTAAATGGTTTGTATCTACTCATCTGAATAGAAATACCCAGCTGCCATCATGTAACATAAATTCCAGAGATTGAGTCTGAAGACTAGAAATACATTTCTCCTCTCTAGAACTGTATGCTTGCAAAGATAAGAATCTTGCAAAAAGATAAGAGAAGAAAGAATCAAATGTACAAGCTGTTCTAAGGAATGACTGTCTGGTTTTACCTGTAATTAGTTTTAAAGCCTTTTTTAATTGTTTCTCCTGCAGCTGCAGGATATTGAGCATGCTCCAGCAGTGAAAGCAGTAGCCAGGTAACTTTCTGCGGAGTTTAAGTACCTATGATCTCAGAGTACAGAACTTTTTATTAACAAGGGGTACCCTGGTAATAAATACACAGTTTCAAGATCTTTTCATACATCTAAGACTAACCTGATATGAAAGAAGCATCCTATAGTAAGAGTCACTTCTTCATCGTGTTTCCTCCATGCTCCACTGGAGCCGAATGTGTTCTCTACCTGCACATTGTCCTCCTTTAAACATTATGCCACTGTAAATACGGGTGTCTTATAGGCATTCTTTTAAACACTGATAAAGAACCATTTGGAAGAAAAAAACCCCAGTGCTGACTTGCGTGTTAGTTCTGTGTTTATTCATGATGTCAGCTTTTCTATCTTAACCTCAGTCCTAGAGGTTAATAGCCCTGTCTGAGTGTTCAGAGACTTATTGTCCTTGATTTTCCTCTTTGAAGAGGTGAAAAGTACCTGGTGCCACACTTCTGAAGACTAAATAAATAATACGGTGTAATGAAAGACCTACACATTACTTGTAAAGTACCTGTTCAACTCCAAATCCTAGTATCCACACACTTCATTTGCTATTGTGCTTGCCCTATATTCAGAAGATACCCTACTCATTTTCTTCAGTTGATATTGGAGGAGAAAGAAAAAGGTATTAATAATATCAACAAGTCACAGTTTTTAGCTGGAGTCACTGCCATATTTTTAGTTTATAAAAATGGCTTTGTTCTTCTTCTCAGGGTTAAAACATAGGAGTATTATTTTCCCTTATTTTTTTTCATAAGATCCCAGCTTGTCTGGAATTGTATTTTGTTTGCACTATCAAACATTACTACTCATCCGCCAACTTTGACTTTTGACCCTCATTAACAGGAAATTTCAGAAGCAAGTCCTGTGTATGCTAGGCTTTCAATGCAAAGTACTGCCAAAATACTTGACTGTGAAACAAAATCCTTGTTTGGAGGAGCTTGTCAACTAAATACTTGGTGAAGTGAAAAACTGCATTTTCCAGGGCACCTACATTTCAGTCTGTATCAAGTTAATGGATCTTGGATGTTTGCCCACAACATGCTAAACTTGTTTAAAATTCCTGAAATTATTGAAGTCCTTTTCCTGTAAACGAGTCAGAGGTCAGAGATCTCTGGATTATCTTTACTGCTGCCTCTGTATTCCCTCAAATTAAATGTCTTTCAGCAGACCAGACAGTTAGTTGCAAGACAAGTAGATTTCTGATCTAGCAAGTACCTTCCACAATCAAGCCCTTTTGTTACATAAAGTCCTCTTCCCAGGAGAGGAAAACTGAGCTTAAGAAGAAAACTTTCTGAGAGCATTTTTTTATTTTTTACATGGACACAAAGCACAGTAACTATAGGCAGGTATACATTTATTCATAATATGCTGGCATTACTATTCACAGTAATCACATTTCATAAAATATATACTGCATTCAGACCTTGCTTGATAGATTTTAGCCCATGTAGTCTGGACCCAGAAGGACATAACCAAGATGATAATTTATTATAGAACTGTTAGTCCATGTAATCACAAAATAAATATATTTAGTGAAGTATTATACATAGATAGCAAAGTACAGTCTCCCACTGTTTCACACTTAATAATTTAAAACACTCTTCAAGACCATTATCATCTTAGCTGTAGATTGATTGTTGCTTTTATGAATATTTGAAAAGGAAAGGAGTAGAGGAAGAATATCTGTTCTTGAATCTAAATAGTAGACTGGTCAGCTTTTGATGAAGCCATGACTGAAATGCTCTGAGGAAGTTATTTTCATAAATAATGCTGTGTTCTGTGAGTTTTCAGAGATACTTGTTATAGTTCGTAGATCTCTTTACCCAGTATTATAACTACCATAACATGAATTTTGCTAATCTGCAAAGATGTAAAAATATCTGAGCTAGCAAGATCTGTTCTCACCTGCTTTTTCATAGATGTCTCCTTGCTACCTGTACACAGATGCCTTTTCTGGAAGCAGTAAGGCAAAAGAAGGCATGAAACACATCAATCTTGTCAGGAGCATCTGTTAGTAGCTATTTTTCTCCATTGTGATTCCTTGGCTTTCCTCTTAATTATTTCTAGATTACTCCTTGACATTCTCTCTTTCTCTTGCTAGTTCACTTGGCACCTCCCTCTCTGCTTATTGTGCCTACATTGCCATACTAGTTTTGGTACCCAAGTTAGCAACTCAGTGCAATTTCCCTTTCTGTTCTGTCGTGATCCGGGGGGTGTTCTGGTGGAGTGCTACGACCTCCCCGAACTGACTCCAACAGAAAGTAGCTCGGCAGCCACTGCATGCACACAGACACACACGAGCACCGGATAGCTTCTTCGACAAGCCGACGGCAAGAGGCAGGAAGGGTCTTTGTGTGGAGTTTCCATGGCAGAGATTTATTTCAGCTTCGTCGTGAAAGGTAGACAGGGACCGAAGAGGTTGGGGGAATGGAAGATTCAGTTTATATACGGCAGGGCGGGGAAAGCATCGGGGCAGGGGCGGTACATAGGCGGGACTAGGGTGTGGGAGCCAATGGGAAAAACTGAGTGAGGGCAGGGAAAAAGGGCCAATGGGGGAAGCAGAACTGGGATACATTTCCATAACAGAAGGGGGCATCCTGCGAGAGGCCTTTTTAGTCACTTTAGCCCGGGGAGCTCTCTCAGGGTCTGTCCCTTTAGGGGACTGGTTCATTCCCTGATTGGAACATCCACCGGCTCCCACACTGTTCTACTTTTTTTTCACAGTTATTTGCCCAAGTGAGATATTTGTGATTTCGCCATTTTTATAGTGTAATACACTTTCTATCTTTCAGTAGTATAGAATGTGCTTATTGCCCTCTTTTTTTTTTTTCTTCCCTTAAAGGAATGGCTTCCTCTCATTATCTCTTTTTTTCATTAAGTTATTTCTAATGGGCTCCTTACTGCAAATTCTGAATGCATTGAAGTCAGTTGTATTATTTCTGTCATCTGTCTCCTTCACTGCCTCTGATTTACAAACTCAGTTGTTTGTAACTCAAACTGTTTTCCCCAGGAGGGCATTGCAGCAACTAAACAGATTACCCAGAGCCTTGAGGAAGGTCTGACCTTGGAGATTTCAACACTCAGCTAGTTAAAAGCATGTCTGACCTGATCTGGGGTCAGCAATAGTCCCACTTGGAGTTGAAGGTTGCATCAGATGTTCTCCACAGGTCCTTTTCAACCAATGTCTTTTGGATTCTCTTTCATAATCTGTCTTTTTAAATTTCCTTCCACTTCATTGTTCTCAGCTAGGTCTTTTCTGTTGGCTAAAATCAAATCTAGATGTCTTTCCTTTGTCATTAGAGTTGTCAGCAACAGTTTCACAAAGACTTGGACTGAACCTTTCATTCCAGAAGACATCACAGTAGTAAATATCCAGTTGTCACCAAGCCCCTATGATCCAGATGATTCTGCTAGTTGCTTATAAAAATATTAATTTATCTGGTTTGGTGGTAATTAGTGATAGCCCCTTGCCTGTACTACAGACTTAGTGCTGCAGAGAGTCTGTACCATATGCTGAGTGAGGTGTGTAGCACTTTGTTTCTTTGTCAAAATAAGATGGTGGAAACAGTAAAAGCAGTATCAGTCTGTCTGATCCTAACTGTGCTCAGATGGGCAGTTGAGATGGTTTCAAGAGAGATTCACAAATAAGTAGTTGTGAAATTGATTGGTACAGGAACCCTAACCATTTTATAAATCATTGATAGTGTATAGCCTATGTACAGTGTGAGGGCTTATTTAGCATTTAAAGAAAATCATTCAATCCAACAGCTTCCATTATCAGTAAAGTCCCAATTCAACTCACCTGATTTTAGGTACTTAACTTCCATGCACCAGGGCAGCAGGAGTAACAGGCTATTTCTGTGTCTGTCATCCAGATTGGTATTTGGGAAGTGCTTCCCTCCAGTGAGGCATACTTATGGTACAAGTCCTAACCTACATTCCTCAGAGAAATGCCTTTGGTAACTTGGAATGAATCATATAAAAATGTTGCATACTTTTATTTTTAAAAATATTCTCATGTTGCTCCTACCTGCTGAGCAGTAGGCCTTAATGAGATATATTTGGGCAGTGAAAACTGATGCATATTTATCAAAATCATTATTTCAGTTACTTCAAGATTAATATATTATTTTTATTCATTATTCATTTTATATATTAGTCACTGAAAAGCACTAAAATGTTTCTGGAAGACTAGACTGGTTTAGGACTCAAAACTTAAAAAAAATCTGCTGAGAAGAATAATTCCTGGATGCAGTGCAGTATTTCTGGAATCCTCCCAAGCAGCAGTAAAGTTTTAGTATGAAGGTTCTTCCCACAGGGGAAAACAAAAGGTTTTTTCTGATTTTTCCGTACTGCTGCTTGGCATTAGAATATCCATTATATTATGTGATTAGCCACTTGACTGGAATATTAACAAAACAATGCCCGGAATGGGCAGAAAAAGTAATGTGCTGATCAACTCTGTTAACTCTGTAGAGACAAGAAAAAAAAGCTACCTCTGGCTAAAAGGCTTATAAAGACTGATTCATCTT
Source organism: Rhagologus leucostigma (assembly GCA_013397725.1). Classification (NCBI taxonomy): domain Eukaryota; kingdom Metazoa; phylum Chordata; class Aves; order Passeriformes; genus Rhagologus; species Rhagologus leucostigma. Next base: position 840,530 of record VZTD01002622.1, read on the forward strand.
TACAAGAAAGAATGTGTTTCAGTAGTAGGTTATGATGAACTCTGTAATTAGTTTCACAGCTGCCCAGCTGTACACTGTCTCCAGCATAATAACTCTTATTCAGTATCCTACAGCAGACATTCAGTTCTCCGTGGGGAGATGGTCTCTTTTGTACTTTATTGTGCAAAGAAAAACAACCATGCCATTTGTTTACAAAGAAAAGAAGCTCATACTTGAGTAAATAATGTAATAAACTGTATTTTGCTTTCCAGAATATTCAGAAAAGATTCTGCTTCCTAACCTGTGATGCAGCTAGTTACCTGGGAGACAACTTGCGAGGAATAGGCTCCAAGTTTGTGAGGTCTTCTCAGATGTTAACATCATGTTCAGAATGTCCCACCCTCTTTGTAGATGCAGAAACAGTGAGTATATTCCTTTCAAAAGGCATGTACTTCATTGCAGTGTGTTATTTTACTGGCTTTTTCACTTTTGAGCAACTCCTGAACAGATAGGTCAAAAAGGGACTCTCCTCCTATCTGTTTTTTATCTCCTGTTCAGAACTGTATTTCCATTTTCTGTATTATTTTATTAGGTAAGTAGTGACAGATGGGCAGTATAAAATAATACAATCATAGAATAGTTATGATGTGTTGAGCCTATGTGCCAAACCCCAATATAAAACAGATGCCTGCTAGACCCAGTTGGCTCCACAAATGAAAAAGAAGAAGCTAGTTCAGCATGGAAGATGGTAATATGTTTAGTGGTTTCATTTGAGTCAGCTGTGATGTGAGCTGGATGATGCTGGCTGAAGATGAGCCAGTGTGAGCCCAGATGGCCAAGAAGGCCAATGGCATCCTGGCCTAGATCAGCAATAGTGTGGCCAGCAGGACCAGGGCAGGGATTGTCCTCCCCTACTCAGCACTGATGAGGCACCACCGCAAATCCTGTGTTTAATTCTGGGCCCCTCACTACAAGAAGAACATTGAGGTGCTGGAACATGTCCAGAGAAGGGCAGCGGAACTGGGGAAGGGTCTGGAGCACAAATCCTGTGAGGAGCGGCTGAGGGAGCAGGCATTGTCTAGCCTGGAGAAAAGGAGGCTCAGGGAGACCTTATTGCTCTCTACAACTGCCCGTAGCAGCCAGGGGCAGGGCAGCCTTTTGTCCCAGGCAACCAGTGACAGGACAAGAGGGAACAAGGGCATCAAGTTGTGCCAGAGGAGGTTCAGATTAGATATTAGGAAAAGTTTCTTCACTAAAAGAGTATTGTAACAGGATGCCCAGGGAAGCAGTAGAGTCACCGTCCCTGGAAGTGTTTAAAAAACAAGATGATGTGGCACTTTGTGATATGGTTTAGTGGGCATGGTGGTATTTGTCAAAGGTTGGGCTTGATCTTGGAGGTCTTTTTCAACTTTAATTATTCTGCAATTCTATAAAAATACGTATTAGGGAATGAATTAGATGGCCCTTCCCATTGTCTTCATTCTGGCTCATGTTTATCCAGCTCATGTTTATCAGGACAGTGTACCTCCCACACTGAAGTCTAGAGGTAGAAACTGGAGAAGTGTAATCTTGGGCCCACTGTTGTGACCGTGGAAGAGCTATGCCTTACATCATCAGAGAGCTGTGGAGAGAAACTGGTTAAGCTTTGTGCACTGCTTCGTTTTAGAGAAGTCCTCTGCTAAGTCATTACCACAGAACACAATTTCAATTCCCCATTATCATGGGTGCAACTTTTGCTAATTGACTTTTCAGTATAGTATTCTAGTTACGTAGATTTTTGCATAAATGTAAATATTTTTCAGTATTAATATATGTAAATCTAAGTATTCTTTTGCAATATCTTTCCTATACTGTCTACCAGTATTTGCATTCTTTTATAGTGACATTTATAGACCCTTTGATTTCATTTCTCCAGCTGCTCTCTTGTGGCCTTCTTGAAAAGCTGAAGTTCAGTGTTTTAGAACTGCAGGAGTACCTGGACACATACAACAACAGGAAAGAGGCAACACTGTCGGTACGCTGTATTATGCTCTTGGTCTTGTCTGTGTACGTAGGGTATGTCAGGAAACTGCACATCCACTCAGATCTGTTTAAACTAACATTCAGTAGCAAAAATGTGTTTCAGATACTGGATTCATTGACTGTTTCTTCCTGGATATATGAACCAGAACTAAAAAGTAGCTATTGTATCCCTTAATAGAAACAATGGTATCTTTAATATCCCTGGTCTCTCTCCTATTTATTCATTAATTAATTTTCTTAGTTCATGCAATTGAAATACTAATAGAAATCAAGACTACACTTTTTAAATTACAGTCAAAGCAAATTGTCATAGTCTATGGTAATAAAAAATGCAATTGCAAATTTTTGTTTACATCCTGTGCTGTGAAACTAAAATACTGCTTATCTTTCTTTGAATCAAACCATAAATCTTATTCATATCTTCTTTATTTTCTTTCTGAAAACAGTGGCTTGCAAACTGCAAAGCAACATTTGCTGGGGGTTCACGAGATGGAGTTATTACCTGCCAGCCAGGGGACTCAGAAGAGAAGGTAATGAATGGCCAGTATTATTTCTCTCCCATAAAGTGACATATGTGTATTATATCTTGTTCTTGAACCCACAAGAGCCTGCTGTACTTCCTCCTTGATTCTCTGCTGGGCTTGGGCATAATCCAGTTTTCACACTTTAGGCCTGAAGCTATTGTCGTTGGCACAGTCCTGGCCATAGGAAATGAGGAGTATTCAGAGGAGTTGCTTCTGCCTTCCTAGTCGAGACAAATAAGCAGAGCTGACCCTAACCCTGTGCTCTCTCTTTTAGAAAGATGTTGCAGCAGCAGTTTTCCACAGTGTCTCTGAAAATCATTCCTGCTTTACTGTCCTTCCATGTTACTCCCATTTTATCTTCGGCTGTTACAGTCTCCGTCTGCCCAACAGCAAAAATTGCCGGGTTGAAATACACTTAGATTAGTAGTTACAAAACAAAGCCTGTAAAATGGCCAGTGAAATTATTTCTGCTGTAGATAAGTATTTAGAGCTAAGGCAAAATATCTCTTTATCAATTTTTAACAAAAAATTCATACACACATGTACATGTATATTTATTTGTTTGCTTGCTTATATTTCTTGATTCCAGTTAAGGAATCACATTTTCAGATATCAATACCATCAGCAGTTAATACTGTTATTGGATATACTAAGTATAGGAAACAGATGATATCTTGGTTGTATAATGAGTTAAGGAATGTTATTTTGTTGGCCTGTTTCCTTTTGGAAGAAAGAGAATGTGGAGGGATGGGGGAAAGAGGGGGCTGGACAGAATTAGTCAAAATTGGGAAGCAGCGAACAGGATGTAGAAAAAAGTGATGTTTCCTCTTTCCATATATTTTAACTTATAAAAGACAGTTGTGATATTTTCAGAACACAGAGTTGCCTGTTGTAACCATTTTGTTAAAATACCTTGGTTTATATTTATGTTGGTTTCAGTTTGTGTCTTCTCCTCCAAGTAACTTTATTTTCTTCTGTCTTTATCTTAACCTCTCTTTCCCATATCTGTCTATTTGTCTTCTTGTCTTTGAACTCCCTTGATTTTTTTTTTTTATGCCATTTTCCAAGAATCCCAAATCCTTGCCACCCCTGCATTTTGGCTTCCTTGACATTATTAGCAAAGCAGATCTGATTTGCTAATAAATCGGCTGGCTGCAATCACAGGCAGTGGGAAAATTGTTCCATCTTCCCCCACCTAGCACTGGCACCAGCAAAAGTTAGGCACTTTCCAGCGCATTTAAATAAGATACTGTCTCTTCTGTAATTGTGGTGTGCAAGGAAGTTACAAGTGAGCTATTCTCAAATGTAAAAAAAGAGACCTGGAATACATACCACTACCTCTCCTGCGAGAGGGACATGGAGTACATGGCACTACTGGGACACACATGGGTTCTCTTCCCACTGATGTACAACACCCTGAACAGTGACTTCAGACTGTAGTGTTACATACCTTGCTGTAGACAGCTGAATTTATCCTCTTCATCTCTCTTTTGGAAATGCATAGAATGGGATGGAGAATGACACGTCTTGCTGATCACCTGCATTGTTTCTTTTTTGAAAAAGTAAAGAAATAATGCTAAGGAGAAGGAATAACCTGTGAACTGAGCTCATATAGCTGGCTTAAACACATCTAAAAGTCAGTAAATGTCATGTTCCACTTGTGTGGGTTTTTATAACTAGGTGTTCTCTGTTTCAGAATTAAATGTGTGTTCTGTGAAGCCAGGGTTAGTATTTATACTGCTTATTGGACAGACTGAAAAGAAGGGTTTCTCATTCCTTCAGGAGTCCCTGGTTTCTCCCCAGCATTATTCATTCAGGCCAAAATGCACTATTCCTTGGAAGTTGACAGGATGAACAGGCATATTTCTTTTCTTCCCCTAGTCATTCACCTCAACTGAAGCAGCTTTTCCCAGGAGCAATTTGTTTATTCAATTAAAGTGTAATGGGAGGAAGAGGCCAGGGAAACTGAGGAAGTGAGATTAGGAAGGGACAAGGAAAAATTACTCCTAGACTGGCAAGTGTTTGTTTTCTTATCTTTCCACTTCTCCCTCAACATCAAAGGCTAAAGAATCTAATAATTGTAGGGAAAAAAAAAAATCTGTCTTACAGTGATAGTCACAAGGGAACCTGCCTAAACTCTTAAACTCATTGAGGTTTAGTCTAGGGCCCGAAATCCTGCTAAAAACTTCTGTCCTAAAAAAAATAGTTTAGCCAAGTACAAAACCAGGCTACTCCTGGAAAAGGTTCAGAATTAATTGTAAGGAAGAAAAAGCAACAGCTTGCTCTACAGAATGCAGAAATCTTAGATTCTTAGAACTCTCTACCTGGTAGAAAGCTTGAGGGGAAAACAGACCCCTTTACAGATGAGACAGATGTGAGACCAAATTCAGCATTGTCACAAGTGGTTGCATCACAAATGCCTCCTGATGCTGGTAACTAATTTGGCACATTTTCTCTAATCAGATCTTATTTCAAAATAATTGCACATGATTTGTTCACTATGGTTACTGTACTGAAAATGGGCAAAGGCAAAAATTGCTTGTTCTGACATTAAAGAAGCTTGAAATAGAAGTTGTCTAGGTCAGCTGCTAGAGCTAGCAGCTTTTCTGAAACCGTGTAAAAGCTTCATGTCCCAGAATGTCTTTCCCCTGCCTTATTATTGCAACAGATTACATGATTTGGATGTGTGTGATTTGTAAGCTTTGATGCTACTTTGAGCAACAGAATCTCAATGACATAGGAGTCAATTTATAGACAAAAGATTACTGCACATGCCATTGTGCTGTCTGTCCAGGTGTAAGCCTTATATGAGTACAGCTATCAGTACATTCTTCAACCTTATTAAGAAAGCAGTTTTTTTAAATCTAGTCAAAGACTGGGTTGGTTTGTTTCTTTATTTGCTTTTCTGGAAAAGAGATATTTGGAAGATCCTCTTTTTCTTGTCAATTAACACTGCTAATTCAAATAAGTATTTATTTCGCAGTGAGACATTCAGTTAAGTCCAAAGTCAGTGTATGCCTTTCTCAAACCTTCCTCACCACAAGCTAATGGATGTGGGCTTTGCAAACTCAGATTGTTAATGGATATTTAAAACATGCTGCACCCCATAAAAATTTGCCCCCAAGAATCAGAATGCACCTGCTGCTGTGAGTTTCCCTGTGGCTAAAGGTACAATCACGCTATCACCAATAAGGCTGGAGGTGTACCCATCAGGACCGTAGTCGTCTGGAGCTGAGTTGAGACACAGTAAAGCTCAAGGCACAACGAGAAATTCTTAATAATCAATAGTCAGTTATCTGACAGTTGTTTAACAGATCCCTGGGTTGACAATGAGGTAAAATTGGCTGAGGTAGGCAGCTTTTCTAAAGGAGGAACACAGCTGTGTGTAGATTTCCCCACACAGAATAGTTTCTACTATCCTTCAAGTCCAGTGGATATTTGAGAATGCACAGCATATGCTGTTCTATCTCTGATATATATACAAGTTTGTGTGTATACTCAGCTTCCCAGATCATGGGAAAGGATTCTGTCTGCTGACGTGTTAAGGCAAATAGAATACCTTGATAAAATGCGCTTGCATTTAATAAACCCTTGCATGCAGTGGTTATTTTGTTATGCTGGGACTCTCCTGTGCCAGTAAATGACTAAAGATTGTGTTGCCATCAAAGTGTTAATGTCTTAAGAAGTAATTATGTAACTGTCATCTCTTTTCAGTATGTAAAAATGATGCCTTAAAAAAGCAAGATCTGAGATCTAAAAATTAGAGCCTTGCTGTCTTCCTGGTCTGCTAACAGTACAAAACAGTAATTCTAGGAATGAAAAACTAAGTCAAAGTGTTGCTGCTAGAGAGTATGTCCTTCTTAGATGCTGCATTTACTGACTGCTCAAAGAATTGTGCAAATGATCCAAGTACTCTAAACATTTGGTATTTTCAGCTGCCGAAACCACTGATTGTGTAGTGTCTATCAACTAATCTAAAACACTTCTCTTACTATAAGAATTAAACTAGAAACTGAAAAGTGTGAAGGCTATGATCATTCCACCTGAGGCCTTGCTGCTCTGGAATAAAAGAAGTATCACTTAAGCCAGTCATTAACGTCTTTTCAACTTCCAAGGAATCTTTCATTTTATGCTGAAAGAGAAAGGAAGATAAGTTACAGTCATGATATTAGAGAGTGATATGGAGCTGAGCATCAGTAGCCCAGGGAAATTTTGTATCCAGTATATTTTCTTCCAGTGAAGAAGGGTTTTTCATGTAATGTGAAACCCCTTCCTCACCTCTTTTTTTTTGGCTTGCCCTGGTTTTGGAAGCAGTACAGAGGAGACAGTATTTCCTGGCAAAAAAGACCATGGAATTCACTTATTTGCTGCTTCTGCCTCCCTCCTCCCCCCTCCTTTAAAGTAAATTCCATGGCAAATTAGAAATTATATATGGATTCCAGTATTTTTGAAAGTCTAAGTGAAACTTGGTGGCATGCTAAACTTCAGAGTAGCTTAAGAGAAACAAGAAGATTTGAAAAACACAAGCCAGCACACCTGTGAATTTACTGGAACACAGTGATCTGTCTGCTCTTGTCCTCTTCTTATCTTGAATTTAGCTTTATAAAGCTTCATTTATGTGAACTGCATGGTAGCCAAGATATAAAGGGTTTTTTGAAGAGTAATAAACAGAAGAAGAAACTATTCAAGCAATGTTAAAGGAAAAAAATTAAGCATCACAAGAGCTTAAAGCTTAGTTTGTCGTGGTTTTATAGAAGGGTAGAGCAGGGTTTGGGGCAATCCTTTTCATATATATTTTTAATAGTAAGGCAAATGTAAAAAAACTAGACTGAAATACTTTGTTAGGCTCATCAAAGTTAACACTATTTCACATTTCTGTGTTTTCTGACTTTGTATTGATGGTAAGGTAAATAATTTTTAAAAGAATTTCATACACTTATTAACACTGTGTGCATATGCACTGACATCAGGCTGTAACTGAGCAGATGTAGTTGTGTTTGTTACTTACAGCATTTACGTGATGACTTTCTTCCTGTAAAATGTAATGAGATTGTAATATTTATAAAATAAGAAAAGCTGCATTAAACGAACACAGAGTGCAAATGTTAGTTCTTGGCAAAGAAAAGAGGAACACTTACATTTTGAAGAGAGCAGTTAGTCCCCTAATCTTTGAAATGCTAATGTAAGTCAATTAGAATTTTTATTACTATTGCAAGAGGATTTACACTGATATTTTAATAGCTTCAGAATTACAAACCAGTGAATCCTTACTGGTGAGAGGAAGGGATACAAAGCTATCTCAACTTGTGGCATTGCCATGTACTTAAACAAAACTGGCATTTTCCATGTTGGGGTTTTTTTTCTTTATGATAGTCATAACTTGAAAGTTATATGCAAAGCGTTTCCATTGTAATGTACCAAGTAATAAGCCTAGCAACCACGAAATTTACCCTGCCAATTTCATTAGATCTATTAGTCCAAAAAATAAAAGTATTTTTAAACAAGAAAATATTAAGAAATAGCGAAGTTCGGTTTTGTTCATCACTTGAAAATGCTTCCTAATTTTTTAGTACTTTGCAGTATGAGCTCCTTTTAATGAGAAAGGAAGAAAATTTAAATAAAAGTATTGTTTCAGGAGTTTTCTAACAATTTCACTCTAAGTTCTTGAGCTACTGAGTGGGATAAATCTAAACTAATAAATGTGGAGATCTAACTGAGGATATTTAGACTGGAATTTACCATTAGAATTAAAGCTTGATTTTATTAAGAATGCTGTGCATGTTGAATGTGATATTCCAACCAATTATCAGGTTGAGGCAAGCATTGCTAATACTGCTGACAAGTTATGCTATTACAGATGGGCTGTGCTTCCTATTGCATGCATTACACTGACACTATACTTTCTTTCCTTTCCTTTTCTCCTGTGCCATGCTTGCTGTGTAGCAAATGGAATCTCTTGCAGTAAGTTGAAGTTCTTTCATATTTTTTGTCCATCTATGGATGGGCTAATACACCCCAATTTTACTGTTTTACTTCTAAGCACGTTTTCCTTTTTTGTTATAATTTTCCTATACAACACGTGGTTCTAAATGCTGTGACTAAAATAATTTACTAACATGTGTTTTGTGGAATCAAAAAATACTGTGACAAAATTTTGACACTTTCATATGCTGTTTCAAATGGTCATTTACATACATTTTTACAAATCAAGCTTTTGAATGGATGTAATATGCTGGGGCAGGAAACATTTTTTGTTATTTTAAAATTAGTAATTTTCCATTTGTCCTAGTGAAAAACTACAATTTATAGTTGGCAGTTATGTTTCAAATGGGTTTTGTGTATATGTTGATGAACAGTTTCACCACTATTGGTTTCTAATACTTATTCAGGAAGGACAAAAATTGAGTTGCTTGATACAGTAAACTAAATACTAAGTGAATCAGACTAGAACCATTAGTTTGACCTTAGTTTGTTTTCATTCAGGTTAGCAGCCAGAAGGGTGAAACTGAATAACTGTTCTCCAAGGACTAAAAAAAATCCAGTGTTACATGCCAAGCTATCATGAGATTTTTTTTTTAATGATGTTACGCTTGTTTTCAATTAATTATTAACTCCCTGACAGCTCCAACTATACTTGTATGTAAATGCTATGTAGTGTTGCCAGGTCTCCAAAATTTGAATAGAGTGAATTTGATCCCTGCTGGGGAACTTCAGGCTGTGTCCCTACTTGTGAGCTGAACAGGACCAGGGAGGAAGCGAGTGTCCCTGGGCTGGCATTCGCTTGGGTGAGCAGTCAGCACCTTCCCTGGCTGGGCCACCAGCCAGCCCCTGACATGCCCATGCATGGTTCAAGAGAAGACAGAAGCCAGAGCTGTTTCCAGGAGGCTGTATCTAAACAGTCAGCCTTTATTTTGGGAGGAGAATGGTTAGCCACACAAAGGCAAACTTGGCAGTGCTCTGTGCCCTTGGTTACAGAGAGCAGCCTCTGGGCAGGTTTATTTCACTGGCAGTGTTCCTCATGCTCTACCTCTTTGTTCTCATAGGCTTTGTCCCTGTCCACAAGTCAGTTCTGTCCTAGCACATCTGCTCCCCATTAGGATCTGCTGGGTCTTCTTTCAGCTTTTGTGGGTCTTTGCTGTCATAGCCAGTCTGGTGGGATCATAGAATGGTTTGAGTTGGAAGGCACCTTAAAGATCGTATAGTTCCAATCCCCCTGCCATAGGCAGGGACACCTTCCACTAGACTGGGTTGCTGAAGACGTCATCCAACCCGGTCTTGAACACTTACAGGGGTGGGGCATCCACAACTTCTCTGGGCAACCTGTTCCATTACCTCACTACCCTCTGAGTAAAGAATTTCTTCCTAACATCTGATCTAAATCTCTCCTCTTTTTGTTTAAAGCTATTGCCCCTTGTCCTACTACGATCTGTGAAAAGTTGCTCTCCATGTTTTTTATAAGCCCCTGGAAGTACTGGAAGGTTGTTATAAGGTCTTCCTGGAGCCTTCTCTTTGCCAGGCTAAACAACCCTCTCAGCCTGTCTTCATAGAAGAGGTGCTCCTGATGCAGCCCAGGATGTGGTTCACCTTCTGGGCTGTGAGCACACACTGCTGGCTCGTCCAGCTTTTCCTCCATGGGAACTCCCGAGTCCTCCACAGGGCTGCTCTCAATGAGTTCCTCTCCCAGTCTGTGCTCATGTCTGGGATTGCCCCAGTGTGCAGTCTGGGCTGCCCCAGGTGCAGCCCCTTGCACTTGGACTTGCTGAACATCATTAGGTTCTTATGGGCCCACTTCTCAAGTTTGTCCATGTCCCTCTGGATGGCATCCTGAACTTCTGTGTTATCTGCAAACTTGCTGAAGGACTCCTTCTTGCTGAAATTCCTCCTTTCCATTTGGGCCGGGAGCACTCTGATGCTGCCCACCAGTAACAGACATTAAATATAACAACTCGGGTACCAGATCCAGAATGGCACAGAGCTCCGGCCAGGCAAATTCACAGTGCTGAGCTCTGCTGCTGTGGCAGTGCTGAGGTGTGAGCAGCCCTGTCTGCCTGGCCTTCAGCAGGACAAACTCTGCTAGGCTGACACCTGCTGGCTTGGCACTATCCTCCTGCTCCCACTTTCCTCCATAAACCCTCTTTAGAAGGAGACTAGCTCTGCCTCACTTCGGCAGTGTCCTTGGCTGTCTGTTCATAGATGAGTAGTTGGTGTCCACCTCAACCTGATGAACAAAGATGAAATTTCTTTTTGACCTTAGCCCCTCAGCTGTGTGAGGCTGGTACAGAAATTTGGGGACTGGAACGCTAAAGCTGTGGTTCTAATTTTGGCTTGTTAATAAAAAATGTGGCCACTTAAATATTGAACTATCTGTAAATAAAACACTTCAGTCAAAATAACATTTATAATGTACTTAAAGTACATTTTATCTGTATTTGTGCTGACATTTGCACGGTTCCAAATTCAGCAAAGAGCTGCAGCAACGTGATAGTAACTAAGCGTGTATGAAGTGTTTTAAAGACGCAAAGACATGAATAGCTTCTTCTTTTCTGCCAGTTCTGGCATGAAACTCTGCTTTAGTTCCTCCAAACAGATGGAAATATCACTGAGCCCACCCTTGGTCACGGTGTCTGTCACAGTAGGCAAATCAAATACCGTTGGAAGTCTGTAAGGCTTTCCTGCCAAAGGGTCAGCACAAGGTCAGAACTTGTACTTGCAGGATTTTCACTTTTTATATAATTAGCCGAAGATTAAATGTTCCTCCCTTCTTCACCATGATCCAGCTGTGAAACTACAAGATACCCCTCCTGTTAGACACAAGAATACCAGGAACCATAAGCGTATTAACTTGACCTCTCTGGCAGCCATGCCCATTGCCCATTATTTCAATGTGTCTGACATCTTTGATGTCATGCTGCACTTCACACCGGAAGAAATAAGTGAATATTCATAGAGCAGTATCTACTTAATCTGGCAGAATACTTCATGGAAGCCAAATATCCTCTTACACAGTAAACTCCATCCATCTGTTGTATTGTTTCTTTAAGATGGTGGAAAATCCATGAGCAGAGTTTTAAGTTCCAGAGCTGGCATTTCCTCCTTCTCACTCCTAGACGGATTTATCACCTCGGTTTCTCTCTCCTCAGAGAAGCAGGTGGGAGCTTTGACCATCCCGGACAGCTATTTCACAGCTTCTCTCTTGGATTTCCATTCCTTAGAAGAGGTCTTCAACCATATCTAAAATTTGGGAGTTTCATGTTCTGTGCAGGAAAGTCACCTCCCCCATATTCTGTCTCTGCTTTCCAGCTGCAAACTGGAGACAGTGAAGCTAACCAAAACAGAATGTTTTGAGACTGATGCTGACGTGCTACATGACAGCTACCCATCATAATTTTATTTTTAATGTCATGTATGACTTACCTGCAGAAGAAAAATCATTACTTATTTTCTGAAATAGTATATGGTCATACTTAAGTAAAATAATGGTTTTGAGAACAGAACTATCTCAGTGTGTTTTGTTAGTTATCAAAAATTATCTAAAGTCACTAATATTTATTATTTCTTCTCCTACAAATCTTTCCTTAGCAATTGGAACTCTGTCAGAGATTATATAAACTGCACTTCCAGCTGCTGTTGCTTTTTCAGTCCTACTGTAAACTTATTGGACAAGTGCACGAAGTGAGTTCCATGCCAGAGGTATGTAACAAACTACAACATCTTATACTGAAAATTCCACTTTATTTTCGTGTTCTTATTTTTTCTTCCTGTGGACTTAACACCAAGGATCACACGATTTCACCCTGACTATAAGTCTGCAGGCATACATAATCAACTAAATACCTTAGTGTCATGTATTTTTAATTCTGTAGTGTTCACAAGCCTTTTTCTTTAAATATTTTTGACATGGCACACTCCCGCTTTTGACCAAATAGGCTTTTGTTTTTAGATCTAAGTATCTTACTTTAAAAAAAATCACGAGAACAATACTCTTACTCAAGTTTATTTTCAGCAGTTGCTTAAAATATGTAATACTTTGAAACATCTTTGATATGATCGCTTTAAGCTGAATGATTATCATTTAAGGAAAGAGTTAACTTACCATTCCATGTGTATTTTTCTCTTGGTAAGGTGTATGTATTCTAAACTACTGAGGAGAAAAAATTGTTGTACTCTGCTTTGTAAAATAAAATTTGAAGCTATTACATGTATTTTATGACAGATTCTAGTAGTTTAGAGATGGTGTATAAACGGAAATGGTTTGTTTTATCAGATGTGCTGTCAGAGTAAAAAGAGTTTGAATATTTATTGTATCTTAAGGAATTGTTGTGAATGTGACTGGGCTGTTCACTTTTAAGAGAAAACAGGACAATAGGCATCTACTACTACTAGAGCAGTCTAAGTTTTAGAAATATTTCGTATTCCTTCTAATTGATTTCTGTAAGTGTATTTCACAATTACAACTTCGTTAGGTTGTTATAAATAATGCGGCCTGTGGAACTGGGGAACAACTGGGTGAAGAATAGCTATTTCACCATGAAATTTGCATACTTTGCTGGAGACACAAGCTCATATTTAAAGGAAATTCCACTGTTAGTTCATGTGACAGTGGTTATTTTTAGCATGTAGGAGCATGAAAAAGTAGATCCTTGGAAATTAGTAACTTACTAATTATTTATGAATCTTGTGCCATATTAATTTTTCAGCCTGAGAAAAGGTTATAGAATTCCTGCCCATCTGTTAATCATGTCAGATCCTACATGGGTTTTGTAAATAAATATCAACATCTTCCTGGGAGAAGTACATGTTTTCTTCAGCTTTTCCACTACGATGTGAAAAAAGCAGCAAGGGTGAAAAGTAAAAGCTTGTTTAGATATGCTCCTGCACTTTAGCAAGCCAAAACTACAGCATAAGGTTAAAGGATGCACAAAGCTAAAAAAGCCTTTTTCTATATATTGTATAAAAAATGTCCTTGTGTTAAATTGGGGTCTTTTCCATAATGTGCTTTATAGTAGTAAGAACAAACGTGAAGCACCACTCCGTGTGGGGCTTATGGAGAATGAAAATACCTATCTCTCATTTTTCTCCTTGGAATAGCTGTTAAATATGTCAAGAGAACTGAGTGAGCTGAAGAAAAATCTGAAGGATGCTACTGCTGCAATCGCAGCTGAGCCTCTGACAACAGAATCTGAGCCCACATTCAACTCTACTGAAGCAGCTATTCAGTCCATGCTGGAGTGTTTGAAAAACAATGAACTTGTTAAAGCCGTCAGACAAATAAGAGAATGCAGGCAAGTTTTGCTACATGGTTCATATTAGACTTTCATGTTATTAGAAAAGTATGCATTTATTACCTTCGTAACGAAATGTAATGCACAGGATCAGCATAATTAATTAATTGTTTCAACAAGGTACATGGGGGCATTGATATTGACTTTTGGAGGGGTGTGCCACAAGTAACAATCAAACATATGGCTGCAACAATTAAGATGTTTAATTACGTTCTGTACATCAAAAGTCCTGTGAGGCTCTTAAGGATCTTTTTATTAATTCCTAAGAGGTGCATGTCATTGGCATGAGCTAACATTCAGCCCAGTTACACCTATTTGAATGAGTTTTCTTAAGCATTTTTTTTTAGATAATGGAAATTGCACTTTTATGTGATTTCAGTGCCTGATAGCAAAATAAGACTAACAACTGAGTAATGTAAAACAGTGAGTTGCTTTAGGCTTTAAGTGTGTGCAAGTCCATTCTCCTTTTAGAGGTCTCTGTCACATAGCTTCCCTCTCTGCTGATAAACCTGTAATGATATGCCTGTTCTTTCCCTGTTTCATTGCAGGATTTTGTGGCCCAATGATATCTTTGGAAGCAGCTCTGATGATGAAGTCCAGACACTACTGAACATTTACTTCCGCCACCAAACCCTGGGTCAGACGGGCACCTATGCACTGGTGGGCTCCAACCAGAGCCTGACTGAAATCTGCACCAAATTAATGGAACTGAACATAGAGATCCGTGACATGATTCGCAGAGCTCAGAGCTACCGGGTCATCAATACTTTTCTTCCAGACTCCAGCGTTTCCGGCACAAGTCTCTGACAGGACCCTTGGGCCCCCTTTCAAGCTGGGAGTGCTGCCCTGTGGGAGTGAGGTGGCTCAGTGTCTTCTCAGCCTTACAAAGGTTTGGTCAAACTGTACTCACTCTTGTTACATTTAGGATTTCCTCTAAAAAGCGATGGGCTGAATTTCAAACGTGTAGCAATACTGTAAGGACAGAGGTAGCATAGAGCACCTGGGACAACATCCTTTGTTCTGTGTTGCACAAAAACCAGTTAGCATTTCACTGAGCAACTGCAACTCACTACTGAAGAAGTGACTTCCATTGCATACCAAAGCCTACTACACTGAACAATACTTCCTTTATAGCAAATTAATTTTAGGTTGGCAAAAGTGCAATGTTTCCTTCACAAAATAGTATTTTTTGTTAAAAAACGAACCTTGTACATTTTTTCCTTTTTTTTTTCTTTAGTTGAGTGAAAGATGGGCAGAATGAAGCTGGCCACGGAATCTCACAAACTTGTTGGTCAAAAGCTGAGAGCCTGTGTATATGAAACAAACTGTAAACAGACTATAATTTAATGTACACTGTAATTTGAATATGATTACTGTATCTTAAAACAACGAGCTGCTATGAAGTACATTTCCTAATGTTACTAGGCTACTGTTTCTGAAGGTACTGGATCATATTGCAGAGGTCTGTTCTTAGGCCCCCCCAAGGATCATGAAAGGTCTTGGTGGATTTTCTTTTTTTTTTTTTATTGAGGACCTTGGCTGCTTTTTACTAGAGGTTTGCTTTTATGAATATATTTATACTATTAAAGGATGGTTGACCTAATTTAACTTGCCATTTTGTAGGAGAAAGTCCCAGCACAGAGTCAAATCTTTTGAACTGTTAAGCATGTTTTTATTTAATATAAATTTTGAGCATAAAAAGTAAAAATATTAACGTGAAATGCAAGTTCTCATGTTAAGTTTCTTCAGAGAGATGTCTTATTTTATTTGTAATGTATATATAAAAGTCATAACTATATGTTTTTTCTTACATTTAACTGCTGTCCAGTGTTAAATGTATGCATGTAAATCTGTTGCACATCTGAGACACTTTTATTCTGAAAACTATGTAACTTATTCACACTGTAAATACACTTAACCATTTTTGTGAAGTAACTTTGAGATTTGGATTAGTACATCCATTTAACTAAAGTATAAAAGTCATATATAGTCACAACACAGTACATGCTTTGTTGTGAAAATTGTGTTCTTGTCTGAATCAGTACTGTTGCACATGGTATCCCTGATCAGCAGCCCCCCCAAATGACACTTTGCTCCTGGTTTATGCTGAAACCATTCATAGAAAATAGTCAGAACTCTAAGGAGAGTCTGACAAAAAAATCCTTACAACTCAGCTTGGAAGAATACAGCAGCAAAAAGAGTTTCATTGGTTTTCCACTGACTGTGAAAACCTCCCACATTCCTTCTACCCTGAAAAGTGGTTTTTTTACACTATCACAGATACTGCCATTCAAAAGGTTTTTCCCTTCCTCATTTCAAACAGGGGCAGCTTACCCTTTTCCCTCCTATTTTACAGCCCTAGTCTTCTTCTGGCAGATAGTCTTTGATTACCAAGCAGCTGTGATTTTTTTATATATACATTTGAAAGAGGCAGGGGGAAGACACATTTGCATTTACACCAGACTTTATGCTCCAGAATATTTGCATCTTCCACCCTAGTTCAGTTTGAGTGACTGAAGGAAAAACGTGCTATTGTAGCTTGAATCTTAGCATTCCCTGAAGACTTCAAAACAAAGCCTACTATCCTCAGGAAATCAAATAAGGTTGCTTCCTTACAGATATACTTTCCTCCTTCATCCAAGGAAGATGAAACTAAGGGGTATCAAACTAGTGCAAACTTTTATTGAACTTTATTTACAGCATATTTAGAGTGAAGTTATATACTTTACAATAATACCAAAGTCTTCATCCATTATTCAATGCCAGGTCAAAAGCCTTAAGTCAAAACATTGCAATCAACAGACAGTGCAAAGCACAAAACAGAAGAGGACACATGGATCAGACAATGTACTTGAAGCTGTAAGTGCTATCACAGGACAGCCTTTTGCCTTTGCAGCGGCCACAGAGTTCTTGGCGATGAGGTCTCTTGAGATCAATATGTCTCTTCTTCTGAGGGCAAGAACAACGAGTCTTGGAACAGATCTTAAGAAATGAAGACATGTTAGTAGTAGATCGAACAGGATGCACTTCATGTTAGACTGACATTCGGTTTTCCTTAATCACAGCAACACACTGGGGCTGATACATTTAAGAGCTCTTGTGGTAAAATCCCTGTGGATTTAAGGTGTATGAACCTTCTCACCTAGAAGCCCAAAACTCTGCCTTAGGTGTAGCAAGCTATAATGCTATATGAAAACTGTTCATGTAAGCCATCTACAGGAGGAAGGAGGCCTACCCCATTACACCTTTCCCAAATAGCATTTCCTAGTATTTTGATGAAATCAAGTCTTTTTCCAGATAAAGTCAATATCAAATTGAACAACAGTATTAATGTATATGATAACATCTGACAGTCTTCATGGAATACAGTTAACTTACCTGGCACTGGATTGCTTCCACTCGATAGGGATTGAAGCCCTTTTGGCATTTGCGACAGAGCTGCTTGAAGTACACCTGAAAAAAAGGCAAATTCTGTTACTATAGAGACTTATTAAAGGTGTTCTGTACAGGTACCTAAATTTGTGCCAAAACATCTGATTCGTCAGAGATTTTATGCCATTCTTACAAGTTTCAGGAGAAAAGAAATTACTTGTTAATTACCTTGTTGCTTCCAGAAATGCACCACACATAAGCGCTCTCCCATCTGGTCTTGCAGTCTTTGCAGTGGAAATAACCATACTTCTGCTCCAAGAACTGCAGAGACGAGAGTTCACTGAGCATTTTCCAGCACCCTGAGAACATCCAGCCCAGCTCCCTCACTACTACTCCCTGAGGATAGTGAGACACTGAAAAAGGTTGCCCAGGAAAGTCATGAACACCCCATTCATGGAAATGTTTGAAGCCGTACTGAATGGGGCTCTGAGCAACATCGTCTAGTGGGTGGCATCCCTGCCCACGTAAGTGGGGTTGCAACTGCATGATCTTTCAGGTCCTTTCCAACCCAAACCATTCTGCGATGCTTTGATCCACACATGTGGGTTTTTGCAGGCTAGAGGCTCTTCTGCTCTAGGTGAGCCAGAGCCAACCCGGGGCAGGACGGGGACCACCGTGCTGCTCATAAGGTGATTCCTGGCCGCCCTGCTTGAGGGTTCGCCTCCCCGCCCCATCCCGGCGCACCTGGAAGGCAGCTCGCTGCCTGGCAGCCACGGTCTCCTCCCGCCGCGTCCCCACCGGCTCCTGGCGCGGCGGCAGCGCGGCTCCCGCTGCGCCCTCCTGCTGCTCCTCGCCGCCGTCCGCCGTCGGGGTCTCCTCGGCCGGCGCTTCCGACGGCGCTGCCTTCTCCAGGGGCAGCGCGGCCTCGGGCAACGTGAAGAGGCGGCGGTCGGGCGCGGGTGAGTAGAGGGCGAGGCGTCCGGGGGCGCGCAGGGCAGCGGGGCCGAAGGCGCGGGCGGGCGGCAGC